>PVIH01009778.1:0-79925 GCA_004025045.1 Sigmodon hispidus | reverse complement strand
GGAGGAAGGAAGGAGGAAGGAGGAAGGAAGGAAGGAAGGAAGGAGGAAGGAAGGAAGGAGGAAGGAAGGAAGGAAGGAAGGAGGAAGGAAGGAGGGAAGGAAGGAGGGAGGAAGGAAGGAGGAAGGAGGAAGGAAGGAAGGAAGGAAGGAGGAAGGAAGGAAGGAGGAAGGAAGGAAGGAAGGAAGGAGGAAGGAAGGAGGGAAACCAAGAAAAGAAAAAGGACGGGAGAGGAGCAAGGAAGGAAGAAAATAAATCTAGAAACTTTACAAAGGTTTAACAATTTCATTATTTCATTTGAGGGCCACAATGTTGCATTTGTCGTTTTATTTGGTTTGTTACAAAGGCAACAGCTAGAACGGAGACCATGAAAGGCTCCCAGGTTTAAAGAAAGAAAGGAACAGATCAGTTATCTCATCCAGCCTTGGTATGATAGTATGTCCCTGGTCTAATAGTAGCATATTATGCTGTGTTTCATTGATGTCCATAGGAGGCCTGCTCTTTTCTGAGGGAGATGAAGGAGAGTGGATCTGGGGGAGAGAAGAGGTAGGGTAAGAGACTGGTGAAGGAAGGAAGAGGAAACTGCTCTCAGGATATAATAATACAGAAGAGAAGAATGTGTGTGTGTGTGTGTGTGTGTGTGTGTGTACAAAGAATTGGCCCTTGAGAGAGCACAGCAGGTACAGGAACTTGCTGCCAGCCCTGACTGATGACCTGCGCTCAGTCTCTAACTCCCACATGGCAGAAGGAGAGAACAGACACAGTAAGATGTCCATTAACCATCACACGTGTACTGTGGCAGTCAAGTACACACCACACAAATACACACACAATAAATAAAATAAACAATTTATTGAAAAAAAAAGTTCATGGCCCATGCCTGCAATTCCATCTCAGTGGCAGAGACAGGAGGTTTGCAAACTTGGGGCTAGTCCTGGGCTACGTAGAAATTCTGTGAGAGAAGAAGAGGAAGAGGATGGGAAAGAAAGGGAGCTGGAATGCTGGAGATCGATGTAGGAGGGTCAGGAGTTCAAGGCTAGCTTCTCCCAATAATGAACTTGAGGCAGCCTGGGCTTCATGAGAAAACCAAGAAAAAGAGCCTGAGAAATAGTTTAGGTGGTAAAAATGCTATCCTGCAGACCTGACAACCTGAGTTCATTCCTAAGAACCCACATGCAAAGCTGGATACATGCCATGCATCTGTAATCCCAGAATTCCTGTGGCAAGGTAGGAGGCAGAGACGTAATATCCCAGAAGCTTGTAGGTCAGCTAGCCTGGAGTACGCAATGCAACAGCAAGTAATGAGAACCTTACCTCAGCCAGGTGGAAGACAGAACCAAACTGAAGATCCTGAAAGCTGTCTTCTCACTATGTTCATGTGCTGTGGCTTAAACACTCCTCACACACACACACACACACACAGAGAGAGAGAGAGAGAGAGAGAGAGAGAGAGAGAGAGAATATAAATTTTTTTTTTTAAATAAAACCAAAGCCAGGCATGGTTGGTACACACCTTTACTCCTGGCACTCGGGAGGCAGAGGCTGGTGGATCTGAGTTCTAGACAGGTTGGTCTATAGAGCAAGTCCCAGGATAGCCAGGGCTGTTCACAGAGGAACCCTGTCTTAAAAAAAAAAAAAATGAATGAATGAAAGGAAGGAAGGAAGGAAGAGAGAAAGAGAAGGAAAGAAAGAGGAAGGGAAACAAAAAAAAGGAGAGAAAGGAAGGAAATAAATCTACAAACTTCACAAAGGTTCGACAACTTCATTTGAGGGCCACAAGGTTGCATTTGTTGTTTTATTTGGTTTGTTGTAAAGGCAACAGCTAGAATGCAGACCTGTGGAGGGCTCCCGGGTTTAAAGAAAGAAAGAAAGAGAAAAGCAATGAGAGCAGAAAACACGAAGGCAATCTCCTGTTCCTGCTCCCAGGCTTCCAGTACCTTCTAAAGCACTGGCATAACTTCCTCTGGACTGTGGTGCTATTTTAGGAACTACGTGTGAACTACCAACATGTAGATGGGAAGTAGAGAGCAAGTAGTCACATCAGATCTTTGTAGACTGTCACTTCGACCCAGAATCAGTAAAGCTGCTGATATGTCCAGAGTTCAGCTTGGCTTCGGGTGCACAACTCCAACCAATTCAAGTCTTTTTTTTTCTTATCTCAAATATGTCCATCTGGCTTGTGTAGAAAATGAATGGACTGTCACATAAAGTCTTTCCAAAATTACCTTGTGGTTCAAATGGCCTCAAAAATCTCACAAGGATAAAAGAAATTCAAAGCACCTGGCACAACCACTCCACGGCCAATAATGCTCCTATTTGCAAAAGTGGGCTCACTGTGTGCAAGGGCAGTGCCCGGAGTCTGTGCACACACTTCCCAGGAGAGGTCAGCTGAGTTGGGGCAAACCATTTTGACCAGCAACCAAACATTGTGCAGATGAAGAGGTATTTATTCAAGAAAATTTTCAAGAACATTGTAAAAACAGCAAGCACCTGAACCCTTGAGTAAAACCCGCTGGTTTTATCCCAAGCCCAGGGGAATAAAAACAACTCCAAGTGGGTAGGGCAAGCTGGTGGGACCTCTGTTCTTGTCAGCTCCCAACTGTGGCTTTGGTGTGTGTCGTCAGAGCTTTTAGGACAGAGCCTGGCAGACTCTGCTATTCACCCTCAGTGAAGAGCAAAGAAAGAACAATTCTTTCTCACAACAAAAAGAAGGATAAATAAATTCAATGACCACCCCCCCACACGCACTGCCCAAATCCATCTTCAGGGTCCTAACATGAGGTTTAGGTTTAGAGGGCCAGAATTCCGCATTGCTAACAAGTCTTGGTCATGGCCATCATTGTCTCAGCTCCCATCTCCTGCAAGGTGGTCTGAAAGTCTTCAGAACTGCATGTAATCTTCCAAGAGACAAGCTTCCACTCTAGCTGGCACCAGGCTTCAGTTTTTTCCTTCTTTCAACATGAGAGTCTTGGGGAAATTTCAGTTCATTCTCTCAGCTGAAGACTCTGAGCCACGTTTAAGATTTGGATGGTAAATAGGCTTTCTCCTGAGTTCCCTGCATAGTGGGTATTGGAAGATCAAACCTGAAAAAACTCATCCCACACAGTACACACATCTGCAGCCAGAAACTCTCCCAGACAGCAGCAATGTTTTCTTCATTATTTAGAGAATGGGATAATAGCTTCTGTAGTCACACCCACAAAGATAAGAACTTACATATTTAGTGCCTTAAATTAGCTCTGTACTAGTGTGGCGGGGTAGGGGTAGTTAGCGTGTCTAGACTAATACACCTGAGAGTTTCTCTATAATGTCAACTCAGCACAGTAAGAGGGAAGACTTCCTTTTACTAAATTTCCAAAACTTCAAATATATGCATGTGTATATATTTGTGTGTATATATATATATGTGTGTGTGTGTGTTAAAATACCAATAATATTAGTATACTAGACATCAGTAACAGCAGCAGTTTCCAGGCTCTACAGTCACCTGAATATAACTATGGAGACATTCAACACATTTCATAAAAACAAAACAAAACAAAAAACAGTAAGGAGCTAGAGAACTGATTCCATTATTAAGAGTATTCCCTGCTCTTACAGAAGACCCTGCTTAGGTCCTCAGCACCCATACCAGGCACCTCACAACTGCCTCTAATTCCAGCTCCAAGACATCTGATGCTGTCTTCTGACCTCTGCAAGCATCCACACTCATGAACAAATATTCAACACAGACATACACACAGAGAGGCACACACACACACACACACACACACATGTCTTTCTTAATTAAGCAAAGTGAAGGAGCAATAGTTCATCAGTTAAGATAGAGGAGCACTGGCTGCTTTTGCAGAGGACCTGGGTTCAGCTTCCATCGCCTGCATGGGAACAACCTCTTCTAGCCCGGCCTTATGAGCATTGCTCACACATGGTGCACAGATATACATGCAGACAAAGGACACATAAAATAAGTTAATAAAAATCCCACATGAAAACATGAAAGTTTCATATTGAACAACTCCATTTTGACTAGGAAATGTCATGTTTCGAGCTGGCTGAGTTCTAGACATATGAATGGTAGAATTCCCAGGCAAATCCTCAGGCACCTTCTCCTGGTCCTCTCCCTAAAAGATCATTCTTTCCAAAGAATTTTTTTTTAATTTGAGCAGTCTGTCTATCTTTTCATAAAAGCCCTAAGTGTATAAATAAGACCTTGTATTTCTTTTTAATTATTTATTCAACTTTATTTTATGTGCATTGGTGTGAAGGTGTCAGATCCCTTGGAACTGGAGTTACAGACACTTGTGAGTTGCCCTGTGGGTGCTGGGAATTGAACTCCAGTCCTCTGGAGGAGCAGCCCATACTCTTAACCACTGAGCCATCTCTTCAGCCACTCCAGGGAAAATTTTTAAAATGTTCCAGGAATATGAGTCCTCATGCCTTCTCTATACGTCATACTCTATTTCCCTCATGGGGTCTGGCTTCCTTTATGGTCTATCAAACATCACTAGAGCCATCAGGGGGTGGGCCTATCTAAAACTCCATTTACCAGTGATTTCCCTGACAGCAGATCCACAAACCCCTTGTCTGTCAACAGCTGAAGGATTCAGTGAGCCTTAGGAACAGCCTTACACCTAGGAAGCTAAGGCAATTCAAGATATGTGAGGGTAAAAAAGTTAGCATGCTTGTGTACGGTGCTGGCACCTCTGAGCACTATTTATGCTACAAGTTGCTAGGTGTTTCCCTAAGGAAACTTCTACCAGCTAATCACACATATATCTTGGGGCTCACTCCTTCTCTGCTGCTTTACAGACATACTTTGCATTTTCTTAGATTGTTATCAGAGTTTTTGTTTGTTTGTTTGTTTAATTTTAGAATTAGATCAAGCCCGAACCTGACAGCCTCAACAAGCTAGGCTCTGCCACCCAAACTCAATATGTCAATTAAAAAGACAAACATGGAACTAAAGAGATGGCCAGCAGTTAAGAGTGCGCTGCTCTTCCAGAGGATGTGAGTTCAGTTCCCAGTACCCACACAGACCAATTCACAATTGCCTGTAACTTCAGTTCCAGGGGATCTAGTGCCCTCTTTTGACCCCTCAGGTACACATGGAAACATACACATACACAAAAAGAAAATTTAGATAAGCTAAGTGTACTGGATGGTTTTATGTCAATTTGACACAAGCTAGACTCTTCAGAGAGGAAGGAACCTCAATTAAGAAAATGCCTCCATAAGGTGGCGCTGTGGGGCATGTTCATTGTGATTGATGGGGAAATGGCCCAGTCCACTGTGGATGGTGCCATCCCTGGGCTGGTGATCCTAGGTTCTCTAATAATGCAGGCTGAGCATGTCATGAGTTACAAGTCAGTAAGCAGCATTCTTCCGTGGCTTCTACATCAGCTAGAGCCTCCAAGTCTCCCATCCCCTGGAGCTGCTGTCCTCACTTCCTTTGATGATGAACAATGATGTGGAAATGTAAGCTGAATAAACCCTTTCTTTCCCAAGTTTCTTTGGCCACACTGTTTCACTGCAGCAATAGTAATCCTAGGTAAGACACCAAGACAGGACAGAAAGACGGGGAAATTTATAGGAATATGGGGAAGAAAAAGACCCTTCACTCTAGAATCGGGTTGAAGCCTCATAAAACAGCAGCACAATTAACATTTACTGTGAGGTTGAACACATAGTTAATATTTCTCTTATATGAAAATATTTTCAAGTAAGAATGCTAAAATACAATTAGCTAGGCTTAAGGCCAGACTATATATGACCTCAGGTAAGGCAGGTCTTACCCTCCCAGACTGTTTCTGGCAATCTTACACACACACATACACACACACACACACACACACACACACACACACACACACACACACACACACGATTCCATGCTAACTTCAGGCTGTGTCCTGCTGTTAGTCACTCCATACAGTGTAAAGCTGTTTCAGGCTGTGCCTTACCTTGCCCTGAGAGGGTAAGTAGCTTTGGATTCTATTTTAGGATGTACTGTGCACCTGGGAGGATAAGCAATAAAACCATCTGTCCAGCTCCACCCACATGACACAGGCTGATAAATGACCTATTCCTGGGAGTGAAAAAGGTACCACCTATACATATAACAGGATGACTGACGGAAGTGTAAATGCCTATAGGTATATTAACATCCTACCAGGAAGGCCAGGGAGATGGCTCAGCAGTTAAAAGACCCTTGCTGCCAAACCTGAAGACCTACGTTCAATACACTGAATCCACAAGGCAGGAAATAGCCCACTCTCGAGGGCTGCCCTCTGAGCCCCACACAGGCTATAGCCTGTGTGCTGCTTCCCCACCCCCAACACACACACACACACACACACACACACACACACACACACACACACACACACACACACTGCTCTTAACTGCTGAGCTATCTCTCCAGTCCCTGTTTTAGTTTTTGAGGACAGGTTCTGCAGCTCAGGTAGACCTCTAATTCACTGTGTAACCATGCTGATCTTAAACTCTGATCCTCCTGCTTCAGTGCTGAGATCCCATACTCCACCTTATAGGGATGTCTATGGATAGACTATTGTCAGCCAACACGTAAAGATGCCAAAGACACATTAAGTGTAATTGCAGCTAACAAAACAGTATGATAGGGGCTGGAGAGATGGCTCAGAGGTTAAGAGCACTGACTGTTCTTCCAAAGGTCCTGAGTTCAATTCCCAGCAAAACCACATGGTGGCTCACAACCATCTATGATGAGGTCTGGTGCCCTCTTCTGTAAAACTGTATGCATAATAAATAAATAAATCTTTAAAAAAAAAAAAAAACAGTATGATATAAGGCAAATCCAGGTGAGTTTTGCATCTGTATAGAAAAGATCTCAAAAGACAGGGCCCAAATAAACCACACAAAGATGTGGCTTGTTTTGAAGATGAAACATGGGTCACAGAGGAGACTCACAGTTCCTTCATTCTTTATTTCATTTTTATCTTGTTTGAAATTTTATAAGCAGCTATTACTTTTGTAATTCGAATTCTGCATATTTTACCAATGCAAAGGCTTAGGCAGGATGAGAACATAGCTCGATGATGGGGCACGGGGTGCACATCAGTGGTGGTAGGTGGGGTGTAGCTCAGTGGTAGAACATAACTTCAGTAGGTTCAGTCCCCGTACTCTAAAAAAGAATGTTCAAATGCTGGCAAAACTGTTTTTCTCTCAGCTGTATTTTTAATCTAAGGTAGCCAGGCAGTTAGCCTATATGCAGTTTGAATGTTTTTCATGCTTTATGGATGAAAAATATTTATGTGGTTTTTTTTCAACAAGTAGACAATACCTTCTTTCAAAATAAATTTATCCATTTTCAAAAGGCCAAAAAGGATAGACCATGGCCTAGACAGAGCATCCATGATGGGGCAGCAGGTGAGTCTCCCTTCCCTCAACTTCAGGGCCTCCCCTTCAATGCATCCTAGGTCCAGAATGTTTTTCTCTCCTATTTTAAAGAATCTCATCTTGACAACACCTTCTTCCAAGTTATGCTTCAATATATCATTGATTGTTTTCATACTGTGTGGTGACCATCACCTGTCTACCCCAGGGAAGGAGAACCGACACCCATAGATCTCACACAGAAGCTGGATCTTCAGCAGCCCTACCATAACACTCTACTACTGAACTTTG
Source organism: Sigmodon hispidus (assembly GCA_004025045.1). Lineage (NCBI taxonomy): Eukaryota > Metazoa > Chordata > Mammalia > Rodentia > Cricetidae > Sigmodon > Sigmodon hispidus. Next base: position 72,265 of record PVIH01009778.1, on the reverse strand, counting down.
TCTCCCCAGCTTGCCCCCACCCCATTCTCTGTAGGACCACTGCCTTACATCACCCACCAGATGCCCCACAAGACCTAGTGTTCACGGCCACTTCAGTGCCTTAGACTACCTGAGGGTCAATACCTAGTCCAGCCCTCTGTCCACACACAGGAACAGGGACTGGGAACTGACACATCCATGTGCACACATGACATCAATGCAGTCACACTCGGAATGCAAGGGAATTTCCAATTTCAGGAGGCTTCTGCTTGCGGCATATAGAGTATGACTGACAGCAGAAGATGCTCCTGCTCCAAGTTGGATGGTTAAGCTGTCAAAAACACACAAGAGAAGAAAATGCAACTCTATAATAATTTGTCTTGCAGGAGGGCAGGTGCTTGGGCTTAAACATCTGAGGCTGCAGGGAATCAACAAGGGCCATGATAACAGTCACTGTAGCTACAATCAGCTGCACTGTGACTCACAGTCACTGTAGCTACAATCAGCTGCACTGTGACTCACAGTCACTGTAGCTACATACAGCTGCACTGTGACTCACAGTCACTGTAGCTACACACGACTCCACTGTGACTCACAGTCACTGTAGCTACACACGACTCCACTGTGACTCACAGTCACTGTAGCTACACACGACTCCACTGTGACTCACAGTCACTGTAGCTACATACAGCTGCACTGTGACTCACAGTCACTGTAGCTACAATCAGCTGCACTGTGACTCACAGTCACTGTAGCTACACACGACTCCACTGTGACTCACAGTCACTGTAGCTACATACAGCTGCACTGTGACTCACAGTCACTGTAGCTACAATCAGCTGCACTGTGACTCACAGTCACTGTAGCTACACACGACTCCACTGTGATAAAATTTTGAGAAGATTCCCTAAAAGACTGAAGACTCGACTCTGGGGCTTTGTACCACAATCCTGATCTCCTAATCACTGTGAAGATCAAGTCAACTGCTGTAGGTTTGGGCTGCATGAAGAACAGCAAGAACACCTTTACAGATTACAGATACAGGTGAGTGCTGAGCATAGAGGAGACTGAAGCCCCAACCCTTCAATAGAGAAAACACCACCTGGAACTCACCCCAGAACATGTGGTATAACAGTGTGGAAATGAGAATGAGACCTCACAAATGGGTGTGCTGGTTAGAGATACACTGGTTAAGTAGAAAGCATTGGTGTGAGCAAAGTGAGAGCACACCTTTATGGGGGTTTGCTGTGGAGGAGCACCTCAGGAAGTGGGTCTCTTCATTTGTAGGAAACACCATTTCTTGGTTTCTGCTCACTTACCTTATCTGGCACGTGACTAAGCCAAGAACAAACTGCATGAAACAGCCCAGTCTCCTCTGAGGCTCCCCTGCACCCAGAGCCTTAGCTAGCACCACCTCAAAAGTTTGCTGAGTCACTTTAGTTGTTTGGGGTTTTTGTTTGTTTGTTTGTTTTGCTTTGTTTTTTTTTTAACATAGGGGAAAATAACCAAATACTCCACTAAGCTTAACTATACTAAATATTTCACTACATCCAGCAAGACACACCATTCCACACCTTAAATGTAGTCAACTAATTTTTAAGTCCATCCATGCAAAAATGTAAGCCATGACCTCACGGTACTCCTGTTAGATTAGGGAAGGTAGCCTCAAAGGAAGACCTGGATGATGCTAGTGGATACTGTTACACTGGTTCCCGGTGGCCCTGGCTATCCAGCGTCCACAGGATCACTGTTCCACTTGTACCCCTCATCTCTGGTCCCCACCCTGTCACTTAATGCCTCACCACACTGCTAACTCTTTCTGTCCCAGGCTGACCCACCACCTCAACCCAGCTCTAAGAGCAAGCATCCTCCAGCTCTAACAGACACCACAGCCTTTTGATCATGGCTTTGTTTTTGAGACAGGGACTCAAACTCACTATGTAGCTGAAGATGACTTTGAACTTCTAATCCTTCTTCCTTCTCCTCCTCCTGAATAATGGGATTGCAGATGTGGGTCACATCTGCTTACAAGGCACTGGGGAGGGGCAAGGCTCAGTTCCAGCCCAATCTTCAGTCCAAGGCTCCTTGTGGACCCGGTTTACTGGGTGTTTCACAGGTGTCTCCCATCCTTGTCTAAATACACTGAGACCTTTCCCACCTATACCAAGACCTGCTTCACTATGAGAAGTCACTATGTGAATATGTCATATGGCAGTGGACAGAAACCACTGTCTACTGGAAATTCAAGATTCAGTGCCATGCCATATTTAATAATCAATGTCCCTACTTTGATCCCTCCCCTTCCTTAATGCTTATGTGCAGACACACCCAGGATTCTATGTGTCATTCCAGCACTCTGCAGCAAGCCCACCCCAGCAGGCTCCCCAGCCTTGTGCACTCAGCTTGTGTGTGACCACCCAAAGGCTGGCATGTTTCCTCTGCTCAGCTTGTGTGTACAATCTTGACTTCTTGACTGCATGGTCTAAAGAGCCCTGTATCTCACCCTCACTTTTCCTTTCGACAGACAATAATCATCACTGTTACATAAACTATTTTATTTAAATAAAACCAGGACTGACCCTTTCCCACACACACCAGCACATGCACTCTCACACTCAAGTCTTCACTTCTTTTCTTCTTGAACAGTCACCTCAAACACCACAGGCTCTCATTGTGACCATCCTCAAACCTGAAAGGAGGGAGTTCCCATTGAGACATGGGAGCTCTTCTCCCAGCCCTAGGCAAGCACTCTCCCATCGTCCTGGTGGGGGCAGGATGTCGGCTCTTTCAAGGCACCCAGATCTGGTGTTTCCCTTCATACAGCCCAGGAGTACCAACACCCAGAGCTACTCTTTGAGGCTGCCCCCCCCATTTCAGGTCAACTCCCACACAAGGGAGGCTTTGCAGGCATGCTTACAGCGCTCCCCAAAGGTTCCTGGAGTAGGTACTATCTGGTGTGAGGAAGAGCAATAGGGAGCAATTGAGCACCAAATTCCCTAATGCCACCCTGTAGGAAGGTGCCAAGCTCCAGTTCAACCTCCACCAAGAAAAAGCAAGCCCAGAGCCACGCATGAAAGGGCGGGTAGGGATGGCAAGGTCTCAGCCTTAAGAATGTCACATCTCTACCCTCCAGCATAGACCCCAGAAGGGACCTAACTAGCACCTTGGCAATGATAAGGGCCCAGCCCAACTGGAGACAAAGCACACAGATAGGAGCCATTTAGAGTTGGTCCTAATCACCGTGTTGATAACAGGGTTTGGCTCCCCCACCTGCCACTGAATTATGGACACATAGCACAGCAGCTAAAGTCACAAGGGATGCACTGACAGAAGGTGGTGTCTTCCAGAGGCACGTGGACATTGTACACATTGCTCACAGGCAGGCTAGGACAGAAGGACATGAGCACAGGCTGCCAGGACTCAGCAGCATATCTAGGGCACCCTGGGGAGCTGCCTTGTGGGAAGACAATGGCAGGAACCAACAGGTGAGGGTCCATCCAACCACTTGGGCTAGGACATTTGTTCTCACATGACCTTTCTATGTCTTCTAGACCAAGTTCCCTGAGGGGAAAAGCCAGACAGATAGAAGTCAGGTTGACAGAGGAAATCAGAGAGCATCAGACTCAGGTGCCAGGAGGGAAGAGGAGACAGGCCAGCGCGCAAGCCTTCTGGGTGGGTAAGGCAAAGAGAGAGCTGCCTCCTGAGAGAAGGAACGAGGACAAAGCTAGGGAGACAGGACTGAGACGCAGCTGACCTCACCCAGGGAGGCTGCAGACCAGATCTGGGGTAGGCAGGACTTGAGGAGAAAGAGGCCTGTAGGGCCCTGATTGCCCATAGTAGAAGTCAAACCAGCACACTGGCCACAAAGCTACAGGCTGACACTGCGCTGGTGCCGACCCCCTCGGACCCCACCATCACTTCCCCGGCGTCCCCGGCTCTGGGGTCCCAGCTCTTGGCCATCTAGACTGGCATGGTCTGAGAGGCCACGCAGGTGCTCCACCGAGTCACACTTCTGCAGGTCAGAGGCCACAGTGCGCAGGCTTAACAGGCTCAGCGTGTCCGTATCTGGGCCTGGGCCAGGCCCAAGGCTGCTGCCCTCCTCCAGGCCCCCGCCCTCTGCCCCTTCAATCCCACTGTCCCCATCATCAATGCTCTCAAGCCCAGCTTCAGCCCCCACAGGGGAGGATCGCCGTGGGCCCAGGGGATGAGGCAAGCCCCGGCGCCGGGCATGAATCTGCTCGCTGATCTGCTCCAGGTTACGCAGGGCCACTGAGTAGCGAGTCTTGGCCTGTGCCACCTGCTGCTCCAGTTCTGTCACCTTGGCCTTGTGCTCCTGCAGAGGGGGACAGAGAACCTGTAAGATGTCTTCTGAACCCACTCTTCCCTAAGGTCAGGCCTCCTATCCCAGAGCTCCTAGATGCCCTCAGCTCCTCTGAACTGCAATGCTTTCTCAAGTTCTACTATACCATCCTAGTGCCCCTCCTGACCTGGTCCCCACCCAGCCTTTCTCCCAGGCTTTCACCCCATTGGCTCTTCCTCCCCCCTTTCTCTCCATTCTTCCTCTCCATCTGGCTGGTTTTCCCCATTCCCAGCTTCCATCAGTTCTCATTTCCTTCTGCTTCTTGATTAACGTTCTCTACCAGCACAAACCACTCACCCTGGCCTCCCACTCCTGCCTCGTCATTCTGAGAACACTCTAGATAGTAGCTGGTCTGGTAAGGTGTCAAACACCAGCACTGTCCAAAGAAGCACACGAGCACTCCCTCTACCTGCACATTCTCCCCCTTAGCTACCTCCAGGATCTGGCTGAACTGGGCCTTGAGCTCAAAGTAGGGGCGGCTCTTGCCAATGGCCCGTCGGAGGGTCTTCTGCAGGGCCTGGACCCGAGCCTCAGCCTGCTGGCACAGTCGAGTCACACGCTGATGTTCCCTTTCACCTCGAAGACGCTCTTCCTCTGCCTCATTCACCTGGCCCAGGTTGGAAGGGGGACACACATCAGTGAGCTGGCACACACACATCCCTGGTATTAGCCCTAGGCTGCCAATTGCCCTGGGGGAACTTGAATAGGAATGTCTGCAAAGCCCTGCCCCCCACCTCCGCTGTCTACAAAATGAGACAGAAAGTGATTCAGTGACAGCATCAGACAGACAAGAATTCAGGGACAGCAAGAGCTTCCTACCATCTCTCTTGGACACAGACATCAAGCACATGCCTCTGTAAACACCTCCACCCCACTGTCTCGCCTGTCATCACCCGTATGACCTGCCACTTAGCTTTGCTGATACCATGGATGGGTGTTATAGCCAGCTCATTCCCTAAGCATGGCTGACCACCATCAAGTACTCTGCAATTGTACAGCCAAATGATCCTGAGGAGTCACTCAGTGCCAATGGCTAGGGTCAGGCACAGGAGGCACTGCCTACAGAAAGCCACAGAGGCATGATGGATCTTTCTAATTTCTATGCCCTATCTGTGTATAGCCCAGAACAGCACAGAACCAAGAGACAGGTGAAGGCTTCAGCTACCTTGTCTCCTAGAACCAGCCAAGCTCATGAGCACACCTATACTCAGTCATGAGGCCCACAATAGCACAAAGTGTCTTCTATATGCATTCTAAAAACAGAAAGACACAGTCACTACCCAGGAGCTAATACATGCCATGGGAACAAGCTGAGCCCATGCCAGGGTGCCCCCATTCCCAGTCTACTTTTAGGAGCCTGAAAATGGTACACAAATTAAACCTCTGCAATAAGCTGGCAAAGTGCAAACCCAGTGAGGGGACACTGCCTGGAAACGGGAACGGGGAGTTACGACTGAACCTACCATGTGAGTACTGAATCCAGAGCCACCGCCTGGAAGAAGCTCACGGGTGAGCCCCACCCAGAGGAAACAGAGCAGGAGAGGCATTCTTAGAGAGAAACGTTCTAATGGAAGCACTGGAGGGTGCCAAGCAGGGCAGAGGTAGGAAACCAAGGCTGAGGGAAGACTGGAGTGAGGCGCTAAGGTGGAGCGACAGCAAAGGGAGCAGCCCTTACCTTACAGGTAGCATGGTTGAGCATCTCCTGCCACGTGGGGTCCAGCCGATTTTTGTCAGCCATGACACCCTGCTCAGCCACAAAGACCATCTCCCTGGCAGCGTTATGCATGCTCACAGCCCGCTCATAGCGCAGTGCTGCTTTCTGTGTCTCCTGCTGAGCCTGTGGGGAGAGGGTCATCAGGATGGGAGCCCTGAAGGATCCCAGTCACCCATGAGATCCCTCAGAGGGGTAAGGACAAGAGTAAGAGGAAGGCCCACTTATAATGTCAGCTTCATTTCCCAAACCATACTAAGACTAGATGCCATCAAAGCAACATTCTATAGATTAGGAAAAGAAATGTAGAAATATTAAGAAGAAAGATACCGTCAGTGCATAGTAGTCACATGAAATCTAGCCAAACTTGTATATATACATGCACATAAATAAAAACAATTATTTATAAATAAAAATATTTGCATATATCAGGTTATATGTATAGGATGTTTATAAAATTTACACAGATTCCCTGTTTGGGTTTGATCTCCAAGGTGTGTGTGTGTGTGTGTGTGTGTGTGTGTGTGTGTATGTGTGTATACATATATACATACATACAAACATACATACATACACACATACACACATACACACACACACACACATACACACACACACACACACATATATAAGCACACATTCCAAAATCTGGAAAAAATTTTTAAATATTTCTTAGCCCAAAATTAAGATAAAGACTTTCTCATCTCACTGGCTAAAACCAAGCATAGCATCTGTTACTAGTCTAACATCTGATACATCCTTTATCCAAAATTAAGATAAGGGATATTTAACCAGTACTAGCCAAGCAAAGAGCTGGAAGCAAACCCAAGCTTCCAGGTTTATAGGAGATGGACTAAAAGAGTATGTCTCACAAATGGAGACAGCACCTCTGGGCATGGTGGTACACACCATTAATCCCAACACTCAGAAGGCAGAGGCAAACAGATCTCTGTGAGTTCAAGACTGAGGCCAGCCTGATCTACATAATAAGCTCCAGGACTACATGAAGAGATCCTTTCTCAAAAAAGCACTTCTTAACAACTGAGTCATTTCTCCAGCCCCACAAAGCACTTCACCAGAAGGCGGCTACCTGAGCTTTGGTATGATGTCAGAACACAGTAACACAGGTACAATGAAGAATAAAGACAGCACTTATCATATGACCTCATTTTTACAAAATATACTACAAGGTAGTTTTTAAAACAAAAAAAGTAAAATATAGAAATAATAGTAAAGGGAAGAATGCATGTTTAGTTGTTTATAGCATACAAAGAAAAAACAGATTCATAGCAAATAACAAAGTAGCTTATAGAATTGGTATGACACACACTGGGCAGAAACAGAGTTAAACAGCCACATGAATCAAGAATCAGTTCAAATATTTCAGCTCTTCAAATTTTGCATGTATAAGCTTTTTAAAAAGTCAGACTTCTTATACAACTTCAAGCTTCTGCACTTCTCTAAAAATAAGAGATTGCACATTTGACAAAATGAATGGCATAAATTACTAAGTCAAACTTTTTGTTATAAGTTGTAGCATAAATGAGATTTATAAGCAGTATTATTATAAAAAGATAACCTTACCAAATTTGGCAGTGCCAATAAAATTGTATAAACTCAAGAAGAAATAATTGTAAAAATTCCTGAGCAAAGAGTTGGTTCATGTGTTTGTTTTCAAATGAATGTTAATTATCAATTTATATCATTTAAAGCTAAATCTATCAGATATGCAAACTTAAGAAATATCTGGAGACCAAAACATAGGCTGCTGAGGGGTAGGAGGTCATCAGTTTCCCCCTTACTGCAGTCTCTGCATTCTGTCTAATTCATATGTAATTAGAAGCTCTCTTCTGTCATCAAACTTAAATTTGGTTCAAAATAAAAAGTCTGAAAAAATGCAAGTTACTAAGTGTTTCTCATATGCAAAATATAAGTGTAAAATAGCTAGGTTGGATGAAATTTTGTAATGAAGTTTGAATTACAGGTAATAGTATGGTGATAATATATACCATACCTAAGTAGCTAATACAGTGTAGAAGCTATATTGGACACATATTTTGTGATAAAGACCTATTCCTATTAATAATAATAAATATTAATATAATAAATGGCAAAAGAGTAGAATTATTGAGCCAGGTGTGGTGGCCCATACGTTTAATCCCAGCACTCAGGAGACAGAGCCAAGCAAATCTCTCTAAGTTTGAGACCAGTCTAGCCTACATAGAGAGTTCCAGAACAGCCATAGCTGCATAGAGAGACCCTGTCTCAAAAAAAGAGAAAGGAAGTGGGGAGAGAGACTAGGGAGGGAGGGGGAAGGGAGGGAAGGAAGAGCAAGACAAAAACAATAGGATGTCAGAGTGGACCCCCAGATACACCCTGAACCCTAACTACTTAAACACCAGCAGCTGGAACTGGTAGGCAGGACAGCAGGAGATTTTTGTCTGGTATTCTCAGCCTGAGAACTGGGTTTGAACCCAACCCAAGTAAACAGAGGAGAGGGGAGGGGAGGGCAGGAGAGGAGAATTAAGAGAAAAAAAAATGAGAGGAAAAGAGGAAGAATAGAAAGAATGAAGCCATTAGTGACACAGAACAAAACTTTCTGGACAAGATCCAATGCCTCCACACAACCATTTCTTGACCACGAGCCCATTTTCTTATGTATTTTGTAGTGTGTGTGTGTGTGTGTGTGTGTGTGTGTGTGTGTGCACGCACGTGAAGGTCAGAGAACAATACACAGGAGTCAGTTCTCTCCTTTAACCATGTGGATGAAAGGGAATGAACTCAGGTCATCAGGCTTGGCAGGAAGTGCCTTTCTCCACTGAGCCATCTCTCTGACCCACTGAACCCATTTCCTACAACTGTAAGGCCCTCTTCCAGTCAGACTATTCAGAGCTCACCCATGTCCACAAGTATGGTGCTTCCTCCTCCACTCCATCCCGAGACTGAAGAGTCCAGAGATGGACCCTGCAGGAAGCCTTCCTGATAGTAGGTCAAACTGCCCTATTACTTAGTTCTGTCAACTAGACACGGCCTCAGTCACCTGAGAGGGAATCTCAGCTGAGCAACTGCCCAGATCAGCCTGGCCTGTGAGCATGTCTATAGGACTTTGTCTTGATTGTCAATTGATGTAAAAGGGCCCAGCCCACTATGGGTGGCACATTCCCTGAGCAGATGGTTCTGGACTACATAAGAAAGCTAGCTGAGTATAAACCTTCAAATGAGCCAGCAAGCAGGGTTCCTCATGGCTCTGTCCCAGTTCTTGCTTGAGTTGCCGTCCTGACTTCCATCGATGATGGACTGTGAGCTGGAAGTGTAAATCACATAGACCCTTTCCTCCTCTAAGGTGTTAGTATTGTCACAGTAGCAAAAACACAGGCACACCTCCTTAGCCAGCCGTCGAGCCTCATAGTAGGGCCGGGCCTTCTCAATACAGCTCCCCAGGTGAGAGCCCTGGGTGTTAAGCTTCCTTGCTGACTCCTGCAGGATCCTCCGATAAGTGGTCCTGGCCTCCTGTAAGGGAACATAAAACATGTACATCTCAGGATCTCATTTCTCAGACACGCCCCTCCCTCTACCACTGTCTCAACTAGGAAAACACAAATAGAGACATCTCCAGGGACTAAGCCAAGGCTGTGGGGAATGAGACACTCACATCTAGCTGTAGCTCCACCTGGTTGATCTCTTCACTAGCCTGGTTCAGATGCTCCAGCTCCTCCTGCCAAAGAAGGGTGGGAGTTAGAACAGACCAAGTAGCCTCAGGTGAACTATGCCAAGCAGAGAGCAAAAGCAGAAGGTCTCTGCAGACTGGGCAGTGAAGTGAGTTGCTTGAAAAGGGCTAAGAAATACAGCAGGGACTGTTCCATTGGCACCCTGTCTCATGTAATCTTCACAGTTCCACTTAACTGAGCAGTCAGACCCCCAACTGAACAATGAGGAAACCCCAATTCAGGGAATGCAGTACTACCATACACAGAGCAAGTGGCTGTGAGCCTCACTCTCCACTAGAATGCACCACTTCCTCTTGATGGGGGAAGGTTCCTAGGAGATGAAGAATTCTCCTCCCTGGGCCAGGTGGGCCACTTACTCAGTACAAGCTTACTGCATACTTACTGCTCAGTACTTTGAGAAAAATGTGGAACACAGGGCCTGGAGAGATAAGATAGCTCAGGGTTTAAGAGTTGCTCTTGCAGAGGTACTAGGTTCGGTTCCAAGCACCCACATGGTGGTTTACAACCATCTGCAATTCCAGTTCCAGGGGATCCAATGTCCTCTTCTGGCATCCAAGGGCATTGCATGAACATGGTCCACATACATACATGCAGGCAAAGCACATACATAAAATAAATAAATCTTTAAAAAGAATATAGAACATAACACACACAGAGGTGGCAACTCACATTAGTGAGCAAAAGACCCTTGGCAACGGTAAACCTGTGTGAAGATGGTCACAGGTGCTCCCAGGGCAGCAGGGTCATGAACCTGGAGCACCTCTTCCCAGCAAGAAAGCAAAGGAGAGCAAGCACTCCAGGGAGACAAGTTGAGAGGCATAAAGAAAGACCAGTGAGACAAGGGTGCCTTATAGAGGCCCAATGGCAAAGAGAGTCCCCAGGGCCTCGGACCACTCAGTCTGTGACGTAAGATGGCAGATCTGAGCACTGGAAGGAAAGCTTGGAGGGAGCACAGAAACTGAAGGAAAGAACTGACATGTTCCAAGAGGAAGAAGTGGGGAAAGACCCCAAGGAAATGAAGGACACAGAAACACAGAGGATTGTTGGATGACTGAGATCAAGACCAAGTAAGGATTTTTTTTTTTTTTTTTTTTACCAGATTCCATCCAATACTGTACAACTTTTCTATTTTTTTAATTATGAGTATGGGGGAAGGGGTATGCATGTTAGTGCAAGTGCCTGCAGAGGTCACAAGCATCAAATTCCCCTGGAGGTACAAGTGGTTATGGGCTGCCCAACATGGGTGCTGGGAACTTAACTAGGGTCCCTGTAAGAGCATGTACTGCTCTTAACCACTAAATCATCTCAGAAGCCCCCAGTGCAATGATCTTGTAGTGGCAAGGAGGAATCTCTGGGAAAAATCACTAGACCTACTAGTTTGTATGTCTCACTGGACCCTGGTCCTGAGAGAAAAGCATGGAATCACCCAAGATCTTTCAGTGATGCAGCAGGGAACTGGGAAGGGTGCTGCCACAAATCATTCTTGCCTAAGAAAATATATCCAACCCCAGATCCTGGTGATCTGAGGATAGTCCTTGAAGTGCTGGGCTCTACATCCGGAAATGCCAGGTACTTAGCTACAGGTTCTACAGGGCAGGTGTTCTGCTCCAGGCTCTTCCTCCACCAGCCCTGCAGTCTCCTGCTGCTCATCCTTGACAGGCATTAGACAGCAATGCCACCATCTTGCCCCATCTGCATAGATGTGATGTTGGCTACTATTCATCTCACTTGGGCCAGTGAGGGGGGTTAGGCTGGAATGAAAGAGTTCACTCATTGCTATAATACAGACACATGAGTGCATACTTTGAAAAAATACGGAAAAACTAAAAGTACAGGAAATTACTCCCATACATCTGATAAAATAAAAAGAATAATACAAATGCAGAGACCTACAGTGAAGCTAGGAACAAGGACATGAAACTGTGCATAGCCTACCTCAAAAGAGCCATGAATCTAAATTATCCTTGGCAGAGCCATTCACAGAATGTGAACTCATACGGAATGGTTCATTTTCCAAAAGTCATTTTTTTTTTTTTAATTCTTGATTCTCCTGGCTCAGCATCCCTAGTATGAGATTAAAAATGAAAATGTTCACCACCACACTCAACTATCAACCTCACCTTTACAAAGTAAAAACAGGGCTGGGCATGGTAGTTTTCACTCTTAATCCCAGAACTTAAAAGGCAGAGGTAGACAGATAACTGTGAGCTCCAACATAGGAACTAGCACCTCAATGGCATCCCTTGAAATTAAAAAAAAAAAAAAAAAAATTAAATACCTGCTGACAACTATAATAGACCCACCTGTAACGCCACCATTTGGAAAACTGAGGCAGAGACCCTAAGTTCAAGGTCAGCCTGAACTATAGGGTAAAGCCTGTCTTGTCTGAAAAGTTCAAGGTTAGTCTGGACGACAGAGCAAGTTCTAAGACAGCCAGCCAGGGCCACACAGAGAAACAAAAAAAAAAAAAAAAAGGAAAGAAAGCAAAGAAAAAACTAATGCTCACAAAGCTCAAACAGAACAAAGAGAAGCCCCCCACACACAATGGACAGCAGGAACTGCCAAGCTGAAGCATCACGGCAAAGCACAGAGGAAAGCCACTGAGCACCCAAAGTGCTGTTGTGGACAGTCAGCAACATATTCCATTTGGCCTATTCCACCAGGAACTCCTGGCACTCAGCGAAAATGGAATTCAGGGAGGACAGGGTCTGAGTCAGCACGCATCGTCTGTCAGAAAGCCAGCAGCCAGAAGGAAGATGACCTTCTTGAGGCACTCCGGGTGCATTCCCAGAATGCCAGTCCACTGATTCAAAGCATGGGTGCTTGACTACAAATGTTTTCTGCTCCACCCCAGATGCTCATGGTCTCTTCCACAAACCACCCTTTGGTGAGTAAACAGGGCCAGGGTGATGATGACTATACTTTGGGAGTTAAACCAACACTTGAGGATGAGGACACAAGGGTGTAAAGTCACTCTGAAGAACTGAGAGTAAAGCAAGTGTGTCCACCTAAATTTTAAAAAAAGGTATCCACCAAAAAGGAAGTAGAGCCTAACATGGTGGCACATAGCTATAATCCCAGCACTTAGGATACAGAGGCAAAAGGATCAGGAAGTAGTTCAAAGTCAGCATGAGCTATATGGTGAGTTCAAGACCATCCTGGACTACATGAAACACTATCTGACAAAACAAAACAAACAAACAACAACAACTGGGGTCTGGGGGGCAGGAGGGGAGCAGGTTCATCCTAGCACCAACCCTTTGACCAACACACCCCACTTCCATTCACTAAGACCTTCCTTCCAAAAGCTGGAGAACTTGAGGAACTTCAATGCTCTAATGAGACCTTGATGGAGACACAGCATTTTCTGAAGTAAACACACAATACAGGCAGGTACAGAGTACTCTCCAGTCTACTGCCAGAGACATCTCGTCAGATGATGCACACCAGCTACCTATCTGTCAGCCGTGGAAACCCAACCCACATTAGGGAGCCTCACCCTGAGGAAAAGCATTTCTGAGAAATTAAAAAACTTCCAAAATAGCTCAGAGCCCTGCCTCTGGGGTACTCCTTGCCTAGGGGACTCAGCCCTCGCTGTGCTTTAATTTCACATCTTATTCTATTCAGCAGAGTAAATAAAAATGTTTTTAAAACTCCCTAGTGGATTTTGATGGATCCGCTCATGCAGACACATTAAATGTGTTGAGAATCTAGAAAAATAGTCAAGCGCATTCTCAAGTCATATGATAGAAATTACTATCAACATTAAAACAAACTTTAAACACACACTTTAAAAACACACTAACTCACCTCCTCAGCACCCAGAAGAATATACAAATACAGAAGGGCAAAATGCCGTGGCCTCCACCTCAAAACTTCAGCATTCTCACATCCAGCTGCATTTCCATAGGCAAACTCTAAATCCCTGGTGAGGCTGAAGAACTCACCTACCTGTGCCTATGTCACTGAGTGAGGCAGAATGTAAGCCCTTCCCTTCCAGTGCGGCCTCTGACAATCTACTAAGCACTGCACAGATGAGAAACAAGGGTCCAGTGTGCCCCTCTAGCGTCAGCCACAAGGCAAGCTCACTGGAGGCAAAGGAGACCTTACACATCCTCAGGGCATTCCAACACTCCCAGAGTGCATCTGACAGAGTTGTGATGGCAGAAATGTCCCATCAGTACCATCGATACAGTATAGAACTGTGGCTTAGATTATATTTACATAGAGACCCTAGTAGTTACCTTTTGGGCAGTGCAGCACAGGTACACCTCTTGATTCTACTGCCTTTGCCCATATGATCATTGAAAAAGTACACAGAACAAAGGACGGACAGAAGAAGCCAGGAGAGAAGGCTTTTCCAGGGCAAAACTGGCAATATTTCAGGAAGGTATAAGAAGTACATTATATGCCATTCTCAAGGAACAGAAAGAGCTCCTTAACGATCTACAACTCTGCCAAAGAAACAAGCAAAACTATTTGTAAAAGAATTCTAGACATCCGTGTACAATGAATGGGGGCTGTGCACATCGGACATGTCAAATCCAGTTTATAGACAAACTGAAGCTCAAAGATGTTAACTTCCTCAAAAATCACAAATTATGGGGCAGAAGTGGCTTTGAATATCCATCCCAAGACTTTTTTAAAAATGTATTTTGTCAGTGGATGACAAGTCTTTAAAAGGAGCAAGAGAAGCTGAGGTGTTTACAATTCATCACCATGAAGCACAGCAGAAATAAATTACTGACTCATGCCAGAAAAGAATAGCTTACCAATGCTCCATTACAAGCACACATACAGCCCAAGAGGAGACTTAAAACACACAAACACACACACACACACACACACACACACACAAGAGGAGACTTAAAACACACATACACACTCAAACCCCCACACCAGGACCAGCTTTGCTTTCTTTGCAATTCATTGGCATTACCCAGTAAGGTTTGTTGACAGAGAAGCCCAGGAATTCAAGCTCTAAGATGCTCGGGCTACCTAGAAGAAGAGAAATCACTTGCCCAAATAACAGAACCTCAGAAATGCAATCTACTCAAATGGCATAGTTAGGCCCTAAACACCCAAGCACATACTGGCCATTATCCCCAAGAAACTCCTCACAGAGTCCTCCGTTTTCAGTACCCTGAAACACTATAGATAACTCAGCTGTACCTAGGCAGCCATCTCCCCCACAATGCTCAGGCTTCCTCATCCCCACTTCCCTGCTGTCTCTTACTCAACCGGTTCTCTGTCCTAGCAACTAGACAAGATATATTCCATGACAATAATCTGCTCTGCCATTCTTTTGGCAAATCCACAATTCCAAAACCCAGAAATGTATATTAAGGACTAATCCCAATTGATACAAATCCTTGCAATAGAGGAGATTTCCTGCTGTGCATGATGGCACATACCTTTAATCCCAGCGCTTGGGAGGCAGAGGCAGGCAGATCTCTAAGTTTCAGGTCACCCTGGTCTAAAAATCTAATTCTTCGACAGCCAGGGTTACTCTGTCTCAAAAAAGACATACATACAGACAAAAAATCCCTTACAGGTCCAAATCTTATAGTGCTTTTAAAAAACCTGAAAGGTGTCACAACTAGATTCTGAGAAAGACTGCTGAGAAGGCAGAAAAAGTGAAAAGATCCCCTCAGTCTCAAAACTGCCTCCCAATCTCAGTCAACTTCTGTTGCCTCCAGTGCATGAGCCCCTCTGCTTATTTAGAAAGAAAAACAATGGTTCTATGCCCTAAAACGTGCCATCGTTCAGCATACCCCAAGCACTCAGGCAGCGTCCCCTCTCCCATCAACACTTCTGTTGGCACTTGTAACGATAAACCGAAATGTTTTGTGGACATGCTTGTTTTCCTTCCCATCCCAGTCCACTGTGAGCGAGCAGGCCAAAGCCTCAGTCCTCTTCAACAAGGCTGGGATCTGAGCTCCCCTCCCCAACTCTACTCAGTCCTCACCTGTATCCTGGGATCCAGTTCTTCCTCCTCTCTAGGGGACAATTTCGTCTCACTATTTCCACCTCCTCCAGGCTCCTCTGCGACAGGGCTCCTAGGAACTTCATCCTCCACTGCCTCTGGCCGCAGTTCCCCCTGTGGAGTCTCCCTGCCCCCTGGAGCCTTTTTGAAATCAGCCATGCTGGCTGGAAGAGGGCAGAGCCCTATGCACAAGAGAGGGCTGACATGCTGGGACCAGGGCCCCAGCTTGAGGCTTCCTGAGGCTTCCTGGGCTTTGGATGTCAATGAGAAGGCAGGAAAAAAAGGAGGGGGATACACAGGAAGAGCCTCACACTCGGTTAGAGGCTGAGATTCGAAGTGTTGGTGAGGTCCCTATAACTAAAGCCTTGTCTGTGCAAAAGTTCTTCACACCCCACCACAGGGAGTCCACCAAGAGACCCCAGTAATAACAGCTCCAAATCAAGGAGCAAAGGGGCCCTGGATCCTGGGCTGAGGCCTGCGAAGAGGAGCACCATTCGGGAGGGTGGAGGCAAGCGCCTCCAGGCTGTGATGGCAGATGGAGAGAAGGCTAAGTCCGAGCAGAGGCTAAGAGATGAGCCTCTGGGGAGCTGCAGGGGAAACAAAGGTCAAGTTATATATGATGTCAGCGTCAGAACCTTGGCCAGCAGCCTCCCCCAAGTCCTGCGGTCTCGCAAAGACACCACCGTATCCCAAACACACACTTGTGTGGTCCGACTAGTGCCCATCTCAACTTTTTTCCTCAGGCCTCAAGGACTTTAGGTCCCACTCTGGTCTAATCCTTGTGCCTCTCACTCCAGCCCCTCCCTGGTCAGCACCTTCCAGACTTCACTCTGAGCCCCCACCCTCTCATCCACACCCTCTTTCTATCCAGCCATCATCCACCACCCTCTCCGGCTTAGCAATTCCCCTTCTAACCCTCCACCTCGCCTCACCAGCCCTGCGGACCATCTGAGCCTCCAGGCTCCAACCCCACCCTCTTCAGCAGTCCCAAGATCTGAGTCCCAGCTATCCCAAATGACCAAAAGCAAAAACTCCCTTCCCGGATTTACATCAGTTTACCTTGCTGTGCGGGGAGCGTCTAGGGAGCAAACAATCTTCCCCCTCCCTCCCCGCAACAAGACTGTCCAACCAAAAACGCCCCGGCGGAGAGGAAACGGAAATACGCCATCACGTAACAACGCTAGCCCTCCCTTCCTCACGGACAAACATTGCCCTGTGTAGGCTCAGCGCCCGGAATGCTTGCCGTCGGCGTCCGTACAAGATGGCGCTGTTCTATGTCCAACGTCGCTTTTCCTACTTCCAGTTCATTTTCACCAAGTCTACGTGAAATAAATGCATGCATATGACATTGAGGAAATCCACAGCGGGTTATGGAGACCTATAGTCTCTCCCGACTGAAGAAGTGCTAACGATAGTGTCTTAAGTGAGAGTGGCCATCTTGCTTTACGGCATAGAAACGGTAGCTGCGCACAGTCACGTCCAGGCGTGAGCCGGAAGTGGTGTTGTGAACTTCCGGCTTCGATTCCCTCTGCTCTTTCCGATCTTGTTGTTGCTATTAGAAACAAAAGCCGTTGTCCAAAGGTGATTTCTCTGGCTTCAGTGAAGCCGGCGGATTCTGGGTCAGGACAGGTGAGCGGACCTCTCCAAGAAACTTGCACCCGGCACCATCGCTCTCGCCATCCACGCCGTGAATGTCGAGGATCTCAGCGTTAGCTCGCCTTCAGGAGAACGAGGAGGCTCGAACTTCGCCCAGTGTATCACTCCCTGGTTAAGCCAACCTAACTGGAGTCTTTGCTGAAAACAGTCCTGGAAGGCCTGTGTCTATACTGAGCAGCCTGATACAAAGGATAGGTAGAGGAGTGGCCTTGGTAAACTGACTTCACAAAGTTCTTTATTAAAACTAGGTTTTGTAAGATAATGTACAGGTTGGCCTAAGAAAAAGGGCAGGAGCCTACTAAAGTTAGACCAAAGAATCTTTCTCATGTCTCCAAGACTAGGAGATGGAGGCCCTGTCTTTCCTAATAACTTCATCGCAAAGATATGTATGTCCTTTGAGAAGGACACTTAAACTTTCTTAAAGTGTAAGAAATTCGTACACTGCCATAAAGGGACAAAGGAAGGATTCAAAACTGTAAGCCCTCTTACGTAAGTGCTCTAAGAAAAGTATGGAACTTGTTATTGGCAACCAGGTATTGCCCAAAATGAACAGTATTCTCCTGGCAGCATTGAACTTTCTCAGACAGGCATTTCAATGGGACATAAGGGGCTGGGACATACTAGAGACAGGCTTATTGATGCTAGAAACCATGGGAAGATTTGGTTCCTCTCTCTGTCTCTTGTGTTTCTCAATGTAGCCCTGGCTGTCTGTCCTGGAACTAACTCTGGTCAACCAAGCTACGATCCACCTGTCTCTGACTCCCAAGTACTGAGATTAAAGGTTTGGATGGAAATATTAGGTACCAAGAGTTATTTAGTTCTCAATTCTCTCGTTCCATTCTAACCTTGTAAATAACTGCTTAATGGTTGAGAATGTAATCTACTGGTTTCCTTATCATGCCTTAGGCCCTTGATTCAACAGTCACCACCACCACACACGTACATACACAGCATCAGAAATAAAACATTAAAAGGTATGGACTGGGGACATAGCCCAGCAGTTGAAAGGCACCTTCTGCTAAATCTGACAGCCTGAGTTGAATCCCTGGGACCCAGCTAGTGGAAGAGAGAACCAACTGCCAGGCGTCAGCACATTCGAGTATACACACAGATGGAAGGAGAAAGAACAAAGTTGTACACACCTTTAACCCCTGAACTGATGGAGACTAAAGCAGGAAGATTGCCGCAGACAGAAAAAGTAAAGAGTAAGAATGGAGCGTGGGAGCACAGCTCAGTGGTACAGCACACAAGTAGACAACTACATGTAGAAGGCCCTGGGTTCTAAGTTCAGTTCCTAGCACTGCAAAAGGTGGATATTTTAGTTGAAACTTTTTCTTTTTAGATTTTGTTTTATGCCTATGAGCATTATGCCTACGTATATGTATGTGTATCACGCACATGCCTGGTACCCTCAGGGGTCAAAAGAAGACATTGAATCTCCTAGAACTGGAGTTATATATGTTGTGAGCTGTTATGTGGGTGCTGAGTACTAAATTCAGATCCTCTGCAAGAACAAGTGCTCTTAACCACTGAGCCATTTCCCCAGCCCAAGAAAAACTAGTTGTTGTTGTTCTTGTTATTATTTTATTTAATTTTTTGAAACACTCCCTTTGTAGCTCTGGCTGCTCTGGAACCCAGAGTTTCGCCTGTCTCTGCCCCCTCCCCAAGTACTGGGATTAAAGGCATGTGCTACCATGTCTGGTGGGAAAGGTAGTTGTTAATGAGGGTAGTTTAGGTCTGTGTGCCCTCGGCTTTTGTCTCTCAAAAGAAATGAATCACACGTTTATATATTTTAACACTGTTTAGCCCATATCTTAAACACATTATTAGCTAGCTCTTTTTTTTTTTTTTAAATTAACTTATTTTTATTAATCTTCTTGCCACATGGCTCAGCCCATGGCTGGCCGGTACCTTTTACATGTCTGCTCCTCTTGAGAGTCCAATGTAAAATGGCTAACTCCACCCTCCTTCTACCTGGCTGCCTCTGATTCTCTACCCACTTCTACGGTGCCCTACATGGGTCCAAACAGTTATTTATTTACATCATACAAAAAACATTCCACCACACAGACATGTTTTGCTTGTGGAACTGAAATTGAAACACATAATGGAAAATATACTCAGTTGTGAACGGAGGCAAGGTTTTTCTGTCCCAACTGCCTGGTCACAAAACACACAAAAGCTTATATTAATTATATAATTACAAAATGTTTGGCCAATAACTCAGCCTTATTGTTAATTAGCTCTTATGTTTAAATTAATCCATTTCTTTGTATTGTCATATGGCCTGCAACTTTACCTGACACTTTGCTTCTTTTTTTTTTTTAATATTTTTTTATGTGAATTGGTGTTTTGCTTGCATGTATAACTGTGTAAGGGTGTCAGATCTTGGAATTACAGTTGTTAACTGCCATGTGGATGCTGGGAATTGAACTCAGATCCTCTGGAAGAACAGTCAGTGCTCTTAACTGCTGAGCTATCTCTCCTGCCCAGCAGTTTCCTTCTTAGGTGGTTCCCTCATGTCTCTCCCCACTCCACCTGTCTTCATCCCAGTCCCCAGTTTAATTGTTCTGCCTAGCTTTATCCTGCCTTGCTAGGCCAAACAGCTTTATTATTAACCAGTGAGAATATGAGAGTAATGTGTATTCACAGTATACAGAAGGATCATCTCACAACATACATAGATATATACATACATATAAACATGATGAATAAAACTGGATTCCACTCTTACACAGTAGTAACAGCAAGCTTTCTGCATTCACAGGGCTCACATGATGCAGCTGGTTCTGCCATTCCCACTAAGGGATGCTCACACTCTTGGGTATGGGATAGGACATGTGATGTTCTATTTATATTCTGTTAGCCATTTATGTGCAGACACCCTGGCACCAGTAAAATCTTGTAAAAAGTTGAGCATGTGGCACTGTGATAAAGCATTTGTCAAGCATATTTAAGAGTCTGGGTTCACATCTCAGTCTACTGCAAAAGAGGGATCCCCTAATGTGTTAACTCTCCTAAAATCTTTATCCACTACACTTACTAGAACTCTTGCTGTGCTCCACTCAGCATGTTCCACAGCTGCTATCTAACCTTTTGTCTTCTCTGGTCCACATTAGACAAGAACAGTAATTTTGGGCCACCCAGTAAATACACAACACTAGCAAAAGGGGGGAGGTTCCCATGTACAATTTTGATGATCTCTGCCAGCATATATAAACAAAAAAAGTTTTGTGTAATGATTCTAATTCTGCAGCACTCTGTTCAAGGAGTCTTAAAAAATCATTGAGCAGGCCCTAGGTTTGCAATCACTAATAAGTAAAGCGGGATATTTGAAAACCTAGTACATACATATCTGGTTCAGTTGAAGTAGTTTCAATTCTTAGATGTTCATCAGATTTTGGTTCTAACTTTATTCTTAATTGTGCTTCATTCTTGAAAATAGTTGCTCAAATGTAGCTGCTGACTTGACTAAGGTGTGATCCTAACATGAGTGATGTATGTATCTAGGAAGATAAGACTTATTAAAGTCAGACATGATTAATTTTTTCTTTAACTTGAATGTCAGATTGTAGGTCTACATTCCATTTGAAAAATGGCAGGTAATATAGTAACTGAAAATAAACAAGGAATATGTACCAAAATGAATTCTTCCAGTTCTGTTTGTCCTTACAACACAACCCTTGATAAGTATCTAATTTAGCAGTATGCCTTTGCATATAATACCTTTCAAATCATAGTCTTAGAAAGCTTGCATGAATTTCCCCCAAAGTTAAGCCAGAGTGCCTCAGTGAAATGTCATCTGTCGGTCTTCCCATTTTCTAGAGCTCTAATAAACTTGCTGCAGAAGGAAAAAAAAAAAAAAAGAAAAAGAAATGTCATCTGTCCATTGTTTGCTGAGCAGCCATCCTTCATAAGGAGTTTGTCTCTGGAGTTCTGTTAACTGTTTATTTTGCTGTAACAAAGGCAGGTAGATCTCTGCGTTTGGAGCCACCCTAGTTTACCTGTTGAGTTCCAGGCCAGCCAGGGCTACATAGTTAGACCCTCCCAAAACAAAGCCTACCTATTCTGCAATAACAAGTTAAAACTCAATAATCGCTGCCTTTCACTCAAGTCACTACAAGCATGTAACATCTGGTGGTGCCAGTTTCACTTTCTGCACTTAGAAGATAACACCCTGGAAACAACCACAAAACTGAGCTCACACATACAAACAACAAAACCATATTTTTATTTTGTGTGACATTTTGATCTGTTGTCTAAAAAGTAAACTTGAGGGGCTGGAGAGATGGCTCAGCGGTTAAGAGCACTGTCTGCTCTTCCAAAGGACCGGGGTTCGATTCCCAGTACCCACATGGCAGTCTCACAACTGTCTGTAGTTCCAGTTCCAGGCAAACACCATGGCAAATAAATAAATAATAAATAAAGTTAAAAAAAAAAAAAAAAAAAGTAAACTTGAAGTTGTTACGAAATAAAACACACAAAAACAACGTTTAAGCTACATTGTTTTACTTCAACACCGGGTCTTTCCTAGTTTCATGTCTGATGCTGTAGTAAAAACACTCTGACAAAGAGCAACTAAATGGAGCAAGACTTTATTTTAGCATACAACTCTAGGTTATATAGGTTACTACAAATGAGTCACAACAGCTGGAACTTAAAGCACCCCAGGTTGCCCCACATGCACAGTCATGAACAGAGCGAATGGATGCGTTTTCTTAGTCGCCTCACAACACTTGCACAGCGCAGAACTCAATCCATGAAATGGTACCTCCTCGCCCCGTCTGCCCCTGGGTCAACCCAACCCATATAATTCCTAGTTGAAACCGTCTTCTCGGGTGTTGTACATCCTATCGAATTGACAAAACTAACCATCACAGAGTCTTAGGTAGCCTATGCTGGCTAGGAATTGTTCTGGTCCTCCTACGTCCACTCTTGGTGTGCTTGGACTTTCAAGTCTGCGTACCAACAATCCATTTTATGTGGTGCTGGTAAATTCCTAGCCTTGGTTAGTCCAAATCTGCCAACTGAGCTAATTCCCCAGCAGGTTTACGGTTTGGGGTTGAGCCGCTTTCCTTGGCATCCTAGACTGCAGTGTTGGGAGCTGTCTCCACTCACACTGGTCTCAGCCTGAGGCAGCTGGCCAGCAGAACAGGAGTATCCTTGTCCCCAGCAGTGCTCTTGGCCACTAGGTGACGGATTATGGCGACTAGGGCCTCCCTTGGGTAACCTGCTACGGCCCTGACCCGTCCGTCTCCAGGTGGCCCTGGGCTCGGCACCCTTTCCTCTGAGTGGCAGGAAGGGGCCCACTTGTGGACATCCGAAAGGGAAGGCAGGTTAGCTGAGCGCAGCAGGTGACAACATCGCCAGCTCAGCGATCTCTGTTAACTTTGCCCTCCGCTAGGTCAGATCAATAGTGCGCTTGCGCGGGATCGTTGCACCAGCAACCAACAACAGCGAGGCGGTGACTGCAGGCAGAACAGGCCAATCAGCATGCAGCCTCCTGTCCCCGCCTCGCGCTGCACCCGCCCCTTCCTCCGCACGCTGAGCCCAGCACCGTCCCCTGTGCGTTGAGGTGAACGCGGATCGGAACAGGCCCTCCGGCGACTGGTGAGGGGGCTGAGTGCCTCAAGGCAGGGCGGGCGGGGCCGCGACCCTCGACGGCCGCCGTCTACCCTCAACCCGCGGTCCAGCGGCCGGGACTGTCCGGAGGGCGACGAGCGGCGCAGGCGCAGCGATTCAGTGCGCCTGCGCAGGCCTCTCCGGGATGGCTGTGCTGTCCGGCTGCGCGCCCGCCAAGTTGTCCGCCTGACCGAACGGGTCGCGGGCTGACGACGGCCTCAGGAGACCCGAGGAAGCGAGTGCTGAGCGCCATGTTGCCTCTGCTTTCGCGTCACTCGGGGCCGCGTGCGCCTACGCGGTGGGAAAGGACTAAGACCTGGCGGGCTGTAGTGTGATAGGAGTCGGCCAGTAAGTTAAGCCCCGATTCAGGGTCTGCGTAAATAAGGACGGCCCCACAACTTCAGTTCCCAGGTTTCTGACTGCTTTGACCTTGCTCTTTTCATAGAAAACAATCACGGTTTCCTGTATTGAGTTATCCCAGGCTGTAGGTACAGGTAGTCCTGCCCTCATGATCGCACAATTAATTAGTCGTGCAAGAACTAGAGTTTGGATGCTTGCTTTTCTGGTCCCTCTAAACAGGTTTGTCAGCATAAAATGAAACTTCCCCAAAGATAATGTGAGATGTAGGCAGGCTACAGGAGAATTGGGGAGATACCTGCTGTAAGTTTTAGTCTTTCACCTACTTGAAAGCTAGTGATGTAAGTTAATGTCTTCCAAGGACTGTTGAAGATGGTGGTGCATGCCTTTAATCCCAGCACTCTGGATCTCAGAGTCAGAGGCCAGTCAGGGCTGCACAGAAACCCTGTCTGGGGGGTCGGAGGGGAGTAAAACAAGATAGCCAAGGTAAATTTATCACCTTGACCAGTCTTTCAGCCTCAGAGTAACAGTGGGTTTTTGTTTGTTGTTTAAACCTTTAGTCACTATGATTCACGTAACAAGTTTGAGGACAGCTTTCAGCTGCAGGAGCTCTTGTCTCCAAAAGAAGTGTGAGTTAAAGTAACAGATGAGAAAATTTTTTTTTTTTTTTTTTTTCTAAAACTTTATTTATTTATTTGCCTTGGTGTTTGCCTGGAACTGGAACTACAGACAGTTGTTAGCTGCCATGTGGGTGCTGGGAATCGAACCCGGGTCCTCTGGAAGAGCAGACGGTGCTCTTAACGGATGAGCCATCTCTCCAGCCCCCGAGAAAATTTTTTTATTTATGTCTTTGGGTATGTATATGCAATTTCTCTTGGAGGTCAGAAGAACACAGGTCCCCTGGAGCTGCAGTTTTAGGCGTGTGAGCCACCTTTTGTGGTTCTTCAGAACTAACCAAAGTTTGGTCCTTTACAAGAACGTCGGGCTCTTATCCTACCAGCCCATGCTATAGGTTTTAGTTACTATCTAGTGACATACTTAGCTTCTAAGTTAGTAGAACTTAATAGTCTCTTAAATGGATACATTCCCAAGGATCTTAGGTCTGATGCAGAGGTGGGTGATAAATGGCTACTACAAAGACTAAAGATAACACAAGATGATTTGGGTTCTTCATCTGCTGCATTCCAAGACCTCATAATCATGCAAGTTCTAATCACTTTACTTATGTATGGCTTTTCCAGGGAACTTCACATGTTGCGATCACAACTCAATTATCCAGGGCAAAGTATATATAATAATGTATATGGTGAGTGGGACCATAGACTAATATAACCACTTGCCACAAAATAGCATATTAGTCTATATGTTGGTGATCCCTTTAGCTCTGATAACCTGGTAATGTTATAATTGAGTTTATATAAGTAAATTCTGTAATATTCACAAAAACAAGCCCACATTTTCTGGATTCATCCCATTGTTAATTGGCATATGATTACACATCTTTTTTTTTTTTTTTTTTTTACAGCCTAGAGTGTGTTATTTGTGTCTGATTCATTGGTAGTCCCAGAAAAGATGCAAGAGACCTACTAGTCTCTTCTCTCGTGTCCTCCCTGTTCTGAAATTTCTGGCCTTCACTTTTGCCCATTTGTTAGAGAGAGAGAGGATAAGCTCTTGCTGTCTATCTTTTCTCCTACCTATATACTAATCTCTAACCTTCCCAGATTCACAATCTTTGTAAAAGTAAACCTTTTGATTTGTATGTGGCTCATGATTAGACTTGGTGCTTGAGGTAGAAGCATTTGTCACTCCTGTTTCTGCTGGATCCTTGAATATGTCACACTAACCAGAAACCTATCTACGGGCATACCATCCAGTGAAGAGTGGGTAATTGGTCTCTGTTGCATGAATTCTACTTGGTTTTATAATAAAACCCAGGAACCAGATAATTGAAGAAAAGCTGAAAGATCAAAGAAACAGAGGAACAAGCCACACACAGCTAATTTTCAACCCAGCCAACTTCTCAGGCCTGTCTTCAGACTGAATGTCTCTGATCCTCAGCCTAAAGGGATAGGAGATGCAGGCTAAGGGCTGAACTTGTGCCTCCTTCCACCTTAAATATTCTCCACCCAGCTATTTCACTTTCTAGTTCAACTTTCATAGTGCTGAGGATTAAAGGATGTTATCTCTTTCTCCCTCTACCCTCCTCTGTGTGTGTGTGTGTGTGCTCGAGCATTCGTGCTTTGTTACTAGGAGCAGAGGCATAGGATCCCAAGTGTTGGGATTAAAGATATATACCACCACTGCCTGGCCTTGAACTCACAGAGATCCAGGCAGATCTCTGCCTCCCAAGTGCTAGGATAAAGGAGTGTGTCATCACTCCCTGACCTCTATGGCTAACTCTGTGAGTGGCTCTGCCCTCTGATCTTCAGGCAAATTTTATTAGATACACAATACATCACCACAGATCTCCATCTGATTTCAGGCAGTCAAGGTCACAGAACCTCAGGGACAACAGTGTCTCTCAGTTTCTTAGAAGTAGGAACAATCCAACAGAAGATTCACTTTACTTGGAGAGAGCCACAATCCACATTCCTATTTCTAGTTCCTGTTTCATCATTTGAGCTTCATTTCCTGGGCCAGGGCCCTAAGATGAATATAGCTAAATCTTGGGTGAAGCATGATCATAATTATTCCTTATCAATAAAAATTCAGGAGTCATATCAGGGTAAGAACCCTGAAGGATTAGAGAAGCCACCATTTCTTTCCTACCTGCTCCATTCCTTCCCCCGAAAATGGCTAATATCCCTCTCTGCCTTGCCTTACAATGCCCTATCTGTTTACAGTCTTTCAGAACCTCTGGGTAGTTTTGGTTGTCCAGTGGCTAGCTCTGCCTTCTGACTCCAAGCAAGCTTTATTTGTCAGAATACTACCAGAATGTCATACATTTCCCATTTTTTTGTCTTTTAAAAAAAAAGGAAGATTTTAACTAACATAGTAAAACAACTGTATGCAAATATATACAAATAAGAATTATATTAACAGTGTTTAGTCTATTTGCATTTGAAAAATTCAGAGAAAATAATCCATTATCTATCCTATTTTGGGAAGTCCAAAGTGTTGTACCTAATTCACTTTCTTTCCTATGTATTACAAACCCAAAACTATCTTTTGATTCCTCTCAACCTTAAACACTTTATACCTCTTCTGTGAGTTGCTTTTCTGAATTTGTTAACAAGGAAAACTATAACTATCTAGTCTTCAACTCCATCAAAAACTGGGGAAGAATATAATATTATCTGAGTAAACAGGAAGTGCAGAGCAAACAGTTTTCAAAATTAAGAAGTAACAAACAGTTGGCTGCCTGGACAGTCACCCAAGGTTCCTTTATATCATTGGGATATCCATCTTTAGCCTGTGGGCCTAGAATGTTACAGACTTTAATGTGAAACAGAAATTTTGAAGGACTGCCCTGTCTTGTCTTGGCAGAGTTTATCAGTCACTTTCTTTTGTGTCCTTGTCTAGTTTGAACACCATACTTTCAGCAGTAGAAGCAAGGGCAGTTTCTTGCCCAGTGGCTAACTTTGGTGCTGCCAGGAGCATACATGTCTCATTGTCATTTTTAAAAACAAACAAGCAAACAAAATGTTACTAAAACATCATTGCCATATTTTGTAGGTCTCTGAAGTGTTTGAAGACCTCATTACTATCTAAAATATCTATTACATTGTTAAATAAGTGCAGTACCTTGAAGAAGATTGGAAATATATGTGCAGTGATGAGTAGTTGCCTTTTTGGTTTAAAAGTAGATTCAGTAACCTATCTTATCATTTCTATATGACCCCCTTTTTCTTTTCAGACAAGATCCCTGAATCTAATCTCCATTGTTCAGTATTTTCCTGACCATTACCAATAACAGTCTACCTAAGCAATGACAAATATAACACACTGAATGACCAAAAACTTCTCACCTTTTGGCAATGTGGTGTTTTGGTTTTTTGACACAGAATTTCTCTATGTAACAGTCCTAGAACTCATTTTGTAGATCAGGCTGATTTCAAACTCACCGAGATCCACCTGCCTCTGCTTCCTGAGAGCTGGGATTAAAGATGTGTGCCACCACCAGACAGCCAAGTTCATTGTATTCTTAAAATTACTTCCTGCTGTCCAGGGACAAAAACATCTTTAAGGGTTCTTGGGGGGGGGGAAGAAAAAAAAAAAACCTAGTGATAATTGTAAAGTCCTGTGAGAGCTGGCTTGTAAACATTTGTTGTCCATTTCTGGATAATGTGCAGGGTTTGTGTCAAGTCCCAGCTAAAAATAGTCTCTGTGAAGCTGAATCATCTCACCAGTCACCTTGAAATTGTACTAAGCAATTTGTAGTCCAAAGCCAATCTTTTGGGTAGTGTTTGTTACATTCATGGCATTACCATAGTTCTCCATGGCCCCATTCTCCTTTTGTAGAATTTAAAGGTCACTGTTAGGCATGGTCATGGATCACTACAGAAAACTTAAAACATTTTAAATGTCACATGCAGCAGATCTCAAAGAAGTTAAAGGACCATAATTTGTTATGTACATCCAGAGTACACAATCTTAATTCCTAGCTACCTGATAGAGACTCAAACCTGGAATCATGTACAGGAAGCTAGATGAAGACTTTTTCTAGAATTAGTACTCGGTATGACCATTAATTTGATGGAAAAAAATTGATATGTATCTTATTTTATAAATTTTGAGATATATATATCTTAAAAGTCTTGCGGGGCCAAAAAAAATTTTTTTAAAGGATTATAAGATTAGTGGTAATAGAATAGCCCCTTAGTTTGGTTTTTCTTTTGTTCTGTATCAGGTAGCTCTTTGACATGAAACAGATTTTTGAATTTTCCTTTTAACAAACATGCTTGGGTATAGAAAAAGAACCACACTTGAACTCCAAAGCCAGCTTTATTTTTTTTTTTTAAACGTTATTTATTTATCTATTTGCCTTGGTATTTGCCTGGAACTGGAACCACAGACAGTTGTTAGCTGCCATGTGGGTGCCGGGAATCGAACCCTGGTCCTCCGGAAGAGCAGACGGTGCTCTCGACCGCTGAGCCATCTCTCCAGCCCCCGCCAGCTTTAATTTTTAATTGAACTGAGACTACAAAAAGACTATTTTCATTATGTGTCTGTAGAGAATAGTAGAAACAAACATTTAGGAAAATTTATGAAATTGTATTCTTTTGGAAATGTAATGTACCAATAGGCCAATTTATTTTTTTTTCTTGGAACATTTTCTCTGGATGATTTGTCACTTCAGATGTCTCATTTGTCAAGTGGTCTTCGGATTCCTTACTTGATGCCTTTATTCTCCTGGAAAGACAAAAATCTTGCCACAGTCCTAACTTTGAGGAGTTTCCCTTTTGGCATGTAATAGCTGATCTAATGAAAAGCATTTGTTAGTCTTATAAATCAGCTTAGATTGAATGGCCACACTGAAGAACTATCGGACTATTGCCTCTTCTAATTAAGAGGGCTTTTTTTTATTTAAGAAAATTATTTATTAATTTTACATAACAACCACAGTTCCCTCTCCCATTCTTCCTCCTGCTTCCCCCACCAGCCTCTCCTTCCCTACTCACCCCTCATTCCCTCCTCCAGAAGTGTAAGGCCTCCCATAGGGAGTCATCAAAGCCTGGAACATTCAGCTAAGACAGGACCAAACCCTCCCATGGGTAATTGACTTCAAAAAACCAGCTCATGCACCAGGGATAGATCCTGATCTCATTGCCCAGGGTCCCTCAAACAGACTAAGCTACGTACAGTTGTCTCCCATATACAGAGGACCTAGTTCAGTCCTATGCAGGCTCTATAGAGGTTGGTCTAGAGTTCCTGAGTTCCCACCAGCTTGGTCCCCATGTCATTTCCCACTCCCTCATATAATCCCTCCTTCCTCTCTATGACTGAACTCCCAGAGCCCTGCCTGGTGTTTGGCTGTGAATCTCTGAATAAGCTTCCATCTGTTACTGAATGAAGGCTCTAGCTTCTCTAGAGTTGTGTGTTGTAGTCTGGTTATCCTTTGCTTTATATCTAGTATCCACTTACGAGTGAGTATTGGTTTCGCTCATGAGAAGAGACACACACACACACACACACACACACACACACACACACACACACACACATACACACACACACACGATACCAAGGCCACACGAGGGTTTATTTAAGAGAGTTCCCAGGCAGGTACAGAAGCAGAGAAGCAGGACAGGAGGAGAGACCGTAGCATGGAGTCTCTTTTTAAGAGAAAGGGTGTGCATGGGTTGACATAGTCACATTTAGAGGTGTGCCTTTGTATGCATCTAGGGAGGTGCTTCTGTACACAGTGCTGCACAGGTTTACACAGCCATGCCCAGGGGCGTGCCTCCATACAAGGTGCATCCCACTGGAGCCATGTTGGCTCAGCCACGTGGAGTGCTAGGAATACTTACAGTGAGTACATACCATGTTTGTCTTTCTTAGTCTGGGTTACCTCACTCAGGATGATATTTTCTAGTTCCATGCATTTACCTGCAAATTTCATGATGTTAGTTGTAGTAAGGTTTTAGCCTAGCCCCAAGGTTCAGACTTGCTCAAAGCCCCACTGCTACTTAGCCCTAAATAATCACACAGAGGCTTATATTAATTATATGTTGCTTGGCCTAAGGCTCAGGCACATTGTTAGCTAACTTCTCTTATCTTAACTTTTTTTTTTTTTTATAATCTTGTTTAGCCACATTCTTGGTACCTTTTTTAAAGCAGCATTTTGGTCTTATGTATGTCTGTTGGCATCTCTGTTCTGTTCTAAGAGGTTTTTTAGTCTAATAGCGCTGCCCACACTTCCTGTCTGCCTTTTGGCCAACCAGCATTTTATTCAACTAGTAGGAGGGACAGATATCTACAATGTACAAGACTATGATCTCACAGTAGTTATTGCTTTTTGCAGTGGAGTAATTCTCTGTTGTGTATATGTACCACATATTCTTTATCCATTCTTTGGTTGAGGGGCATCTATGTTGTTTCCAGGTTCTAGCTATTAATAAATAACACTACTATAAAGAGAGTTGAGCAAGTGTCCTTGTGGTATGATTGAGTATCCATTGGATATACACCCAAGAGTGGTATCATTGGGTCTTGTAGATTGATTCCCAATTTTCTGAGAAGTCACCTTACTGGTTTGCAAAGTGCCTGTACAAGTTTGTACTCCTACCAACAGTGGAGGAGTGTTCCCCTTACTCCACGTCCTCTCCAACATAAGCTGTCATCAGTGTTTTTGATCTCAGTCCTTCTGATGGGTGTAGTAATGAAATCTCAGTGGTTTTGATTTGTATTTCCCTGGTGAGTAAGGATGTTGAGCAATTCCTTAAATATCTTTTGGCCATTTGAGATTCTTCTGTTGAGAATTCTCTGTTTAGCTCTGTAGCCCATTTTTTAATTGCAGTGTTTGGTATTTTGATGTCTAGTTTCTTGAGTTCTTTATATTTTTTGAAGATCAGCCTTTTTTCAGATGTGGGATTAGTGAAGATCTTTTCCCATTCTGTAGTCTGCCTTTTTTTTTTTTTAAATTGATCATGTTCTTTGCCTTACAGAAGCTTTTCAGTTTTATTTAGGAGGCTCCATTGTTTTGATTGTTGCTCTTAGTGTCTGCGCTACTGATGTTATATTTAGGAAATGGTCTCCTGTACCAGTACATTAAAGCCTGCTTCCCACTTTCTCTTCTATCAGGTTTAGTGTAACTGGGTTTATGTTGATGTCTTTGATCCACTTGGACTTGAGTTTTGTGTTCTCTTGTTCAAATCTAATCTTTATCAATGTTGGTGGTATCCATAGCTTTTCATCTCCTGTGGAAACAAAAGCAAAACCTCTTCCCCAATGCAACACATATCATGGTTTCTATTCTGAGATCAACAAATCTTTAAAGTATACAGGCAGATTTAATTTAGTAGATTTTTTTTCTATTACCCAATGCCTCTCCACAGCTCTCCTTCCTTTCTTACTAGCATTTAGGAAATCTAAAGTTAATAAAGCATTATGTAGTCTATCTTTGGGGGGTCTTTATTACCCCTTTCTGTTTATTAAGCATATCTCTTCAGGGTTTAATTAGATCTTTCTGTAACTGTTTGCCCTATAGGATTGTGTGATGTACCCGTAATATGCTTTATGTTATAATATGCAAAAAACTGTCTCATTTTACTAGAGCTATATGCTTGAGCATTGTCAGTCTTAATTTGTCTAAGTATACCTATGATGGCCATAACTTCTAATATATGTGTGATTATAGAATTGGCCTTTCCAGAACTCAAAACAGTTCTCCATTGAAATTCTGAATATGTATCTATTGTGTGGTGTACATATTTTAATTTTCCAAACTGCAAAATGAAACTTGTCCACTTGCCAAATTTCATTTCTTTGAGTACTTTTTAGTTTATTGCCCACAGGTAATTGAGTTTGGTTTTACAAGCAACAAGTAGATTTTCTTGGAATTTCCTTGACTTGTTGCCAAATAATGTATAAACCTTTTTTTAACCCTTGCTATTGACATAGTGTTTTCTATGAATTTCTAATGCCTCTAGCACATTTTCTACTGATCAATTTCATCATTACCTTGTGCTAGAGGGCTGGTAGACCCATATGGCTTATGATATGTGTTAAATATAAGGGATGATTTCTATTTCTGATTATTTCTTATAACTGAATAAATAAAGTGAATTCTGAATCATTTGGAATAAATTCTGCAGTTTCAATATGTAAAACAATTCTTTCTGCATATTGAGTAAGGACCTATATTAAGATGTTCTGGAAAATCTAATAATACCATGAGAATGTCACATAATTCTGACTTTTAACATGCTTTGAGCCATTTTACTCAAATTTCCTGTCATTCCTGATTTGTTTGCATCAGTATAGAATGTAGGGGCTCCAGAAACTGGTGTTCTCCATACATTGTGAGGAAGGTTCTCTTTATAAACTGAATTATCTTGCTTTTGGGATATTTGTTGTTAATCTCTTCTAAAAACTTACTGCAAGTTCTTTGCAAATGTTCATTTTCTACCCATAAAGAGGAAATTTTAGCATTAGTAAAAGGTACCACAATTTCTGCTGGGTCTATTCCTGCTAATTGATGAAGTCTCAGTTTTCCTTTTAGGATCATCTTAGAAACCTTTTCTACTTAGGTCTTTAATTTTTTTTACTGTTTTTTTTTTTTTTGTGTGTGTGTGTGTGTGTGTGTGTGTGTGTGTGTGTGTGTGTGTGTGTGTGTGGTTAAAAAATATCCATTTTAAGTTAATTATCTTTTCTCTACATTAAAATTCTAATGCTACCAGGATGGGTGAAAAGGTGTTGAAAGAAGCAGCAAAGAAATTCTTTTGTTGTTTTTGTAGGTAGGATTTTTTTTGTTTTGTTTCACTTTTGTTTGCTTGCTTGCTTACTTTGTTTTCTTTTGTGGGGGCACAGCAGAGGGGAGGGGAGGATATGGGTGCCTGGGGGTAAGCAAAATTGGGGTGCATGATGTGAAACTCTCAAAGAGTCAATAAAGAAGTTAAATTTAAAAATAAATAAAAAAGGACCAGTGATATTTAGGATGATTTTTTTTTTCTTTCGCAGATTTCTACCCCAGGAATGGACCTCTTTTCTCATGTAATGGGATAAGGTAAGGAAGAGATGTGAAAGGGTCAAGCAGCTTACACCCTACACTCATGTCTGTTATATTGAAGAGATGAAATATTTTTTATCTGCCTTTTAAATGTGTATCTGTGTTGTGCATTTGGGTTACTTTTCCTCAGGCATATTTCCTGGGAAGCACTGGCCTAGGAGAGGATAAGCTCCCAGAAGTGTGCTGTAAGAGATGCCAGCTTCTCAGAGTCATAGTGTTACTCTTGGACATTTGAAACCAGCCACTGGATTTAGTTTCATGAAGGCAAATATTCTGTTAAATGACCAGCACTTGAGAGGAAGATGCAGGCAGTTCTCTGTGAGGTCAAGACCAGCCAAGGCAACATAATGAGTCCCTAGCTCAAAAATAAAATTAAGGGTCTAGAGAAGTGGCTCAGCAGTTAAGAGTACATCCTCCTCTTTCATGGGATTCATGTTCAGTTTTCAGCACCCACTTCAAGTGTCTCAGAACTACCTGTCACTTCAGTTTCATAGGATCTGACGTCCCCTCCTCCTAGTCTCTGTGGGTACCTGTACTCTCAAGCATATATCCTTAAATAGACACATGTGAAAACACATAAATAAAGATAAATACTAAATGAAAAACAAAAGCAGAGCTCCCTGAACTATTCAGAGTTAATTACTCTGAAGTCTACTGTATGACTTTAAAGGTGCCCCTGCTTTGCAGGGTTTAAAAATCATCTTTGAATAAGGTGTCTGGGGTTTAAAATACTCCAGATTAGGGTAGAGCAGCAGAAAACCACAGATAAAAAGTGAATGGTATCCACACATAAAGTGAGTGGCAAATGATCACTTGTGGCACTATTCTCCTTCATTTTTTTTTTGTTTGTTTGTTTTTTGTTTTTTTTTAGATTTATTTACTTAGGTGCACAGTGCTCTGCCTGCACATATGCTTAACGTCAGAAGAGGGCACCTGATCTCACTACAGATAGGAATTGAACTCAAGACCTCTTAACTGCTGAGTGTGTGGTGATGTGCCCTTTCAATCCCAGCACTGGAGAAGCACAGACAAATAGATCTCTGGGCATGATGGTGCATTACTGAAATTCCAGCATACTGGGGGCAGAGGCAAATGCATCTAAGTTTGAGACCAGCCTATTCTACATATCAGGACAGCCAGAACTACATAGATAGACCCTGCCTTCAGAAAAAGGCACAAGAGGAACATATCCCTGGTAGTCCTTCCACCCAGTGTGGAAGAGCAGCAGGTGCAGTTTGCTCAGGTTTGCTGGTGGCCAAGTACTTCATCCACTGACTCCACTGCATACAGAAGTAGAAGCCCAGTCAGTGGATTCTTCAGCCAACACTGCTGAGTGTTTAGGATAGATTTCCACTTCCCACAAAAAAGTGACTGTTGGCCATTTTGTTTGCTTTTCCTTGATGATCCAAGAGCACACGTGATCCAAGAGGTTGTGTTATGTCCCATGCCTATAAAAACAAAGGCTGAGCTCTCGCCTGGTTGACTTTCCTAGTGAATATTTCCTCGGGGCCTAGGATCTGTCACTAGCCCAGGACAGCCCGTATAAGATATGATTCTTAGGGCAGTATAGCTGTGTCACCCATTGGATCAGCAGGTATGCCAGACCTATTTTCTGGTAGATAGGGGATTCCCCACCGGGATGCATTAAGAAATGGCCAAGGAGGGATGCCAGGCAATGAGAAATGCCCCGGGGGCTTAAATTATACCAGAAAACAGGTTGGGCCCTTCTCTTTTGACCTCTCCAACAATGTTGAGTGGTCCTAGTTCTAGCAAAGAGCTCCACACACACTCCTTGGAATTCACACCTGCTTGTTTCCTGGACAAGTGTGATCTGTCCCCCAGGCATTAGAGACACCTCTCTAAATTTCTGAGATTCATGTGGCTTTCCTCTCTTGATACCTATACTAGCAAATATGTTACAAGCCTAGAGCGTTCAAGGTGCTTTTTCTATGTCCACAGCCAGAGTTGTTGCAGCCAGTGCTGAACTCAGGGTGACTTCCCTGCAGGGATCACAATGATGAGTCCAGCTGCTGCTTGCCTTTGGAACAGTGGGGACACCTGCTCTTGAAAGAAGAGACCAAGAAATCTGCAAACCAGTTTTCAAGGCCACAGCTTTTTTCCTCTGGTACTTTGCAGGCCTTAAAACTACAAGTTATTGACTGGGAAAGGTGAACATTATGTTCACAGCGCCTGGTGTGGCCATGGTTGGGGGAAGGCCTTATTCCTGCAGTGAGTGTGGCAAAAGTTTTCGGTACAGTGCAGTGCTGCTGCGGCACGAACGTGCTCATGGTGGTGACAAGCGTTTTCGCTGTCTAGAGTGTGGTGAACGTTATGCTCGAGCCTCAGACCTGCGTGCACACAGGCAGACCCATGCTGGCCAGACCCTCTATGTCTGCAGTGAGTGCGGCCAGAGCTTCAGTCACAACAGCCTGCTGGACCTGCACTTGGGGACACATAGGAGGCGTAGCCACACATGCCCTTGCCGCCTTTGTGGCCGTCGCTTCCCTCACATCCCTGCACTGCTTCTGCATCGTGTCCGTCAGCATCCACCTGAGAAGCCCCACCGCTGCCCTCTGTGTGCCCGCTCTTTTAGGCAGAGTGCTCTTCCTTTTCACCTGACACGGGCGCACCCCCCAGAGACCACCACTGCCACCACCCCTTCCCCCAGCACGCTCCACCACTGTACACAGTGCCCACGGGCCTTTCATAGCAGTGCTGGGCTACGGAACCATTCCCGAATCCACGTTGTCCTCAGCCTCAGTGACCCGGGTGCAGAGGCCCACCAATGTGGTGTGTGTGGTAAGAGCTTCAGCAAGAGTTCCACGCTCACACGACACCTTCAGAGGCACTCAGGGGAGAAGCCCTACAAGTGCCCAGAGTGTGGCAAGGGCTTCTTGGAAAGTGCCACGCTGGTACGACACCAACGAACACACACTGGGGAAAAGCCATACGCATGTAGCGACTGTGGACGCTGCTTCAGCGAGAGCTCTACACTGCTGCGCCACCAGCGCAGCCATCAGGGTGAACGGCCCCATGTGTGCCCCACTTGCGGCAAGGGCTTCGGACAACGATATGACCTTGTGGTGCACCAGCGCAGCCACACAGGGGAGAGGCCCTTTCCATGCCCGGAGTGCGGCCGGGGCTTCACAGACCGCTCAGACCTCACCAAACACCTACGCACACACACCGGGGAAAAGCCTTACCACTGTGAGCTGTGTGGCAAACGGTTCACCTGCATCTCCAACCTCAATGTGCATTTGCGCAATCATGCAGGCCATAAGCCACACAAGTGCCCAGAGTGTGGCAAGTCCTTCAGTGTTGCCTCTAAGCTTGCACTGCACAGAAAAACACACCTAGGTGAGCGGACAGCAGAATGCACGGAGTGTGGCAAATTCTTTAGCCATGGTCGGTCACTGTCACAGCACCAGCGGTCCCACAGACGTGCTCGAGCAGCAGCAATGGCTGCTACTACCACCACTGTAGTCACTGAGGTGACAGTAGGTCCTCCCCTTGCCCTCACAGGGTCAACAGAACAGGAAAAACCAGGGCTCTTACTGTCTCCATTTCAGGAAACTTGCTAAGAGCTGTGAGGTGGCTGGATGAACACAATTCAGCCCCAAAGAAAAAGGGCAGTTCAGATGGTTTGGAAGCCAGACCTACCGCTGTTGTGTCGTTGCTAGGTATTCACCTAGCTTGCCTTGTGTCTAAACCAAAATCCCAACCAGTTCTTCCATCATCCATTTTTTTTATTCCCCAACTCTGAGTACTAGGAGTCAAGGAACCAATACCACACCCTATGCAAGATAAACCAAGGGTTTGTGTTCTGTTGGTGTGGGCCTCATATTCCTTCCTGGCTTTTCAGGCAGCATATTTTGTCAGTCTGGTCTCTTGCTTGAGACATGTAGCTGCAGAGGTGAGACACAGGCAGAATGGAAGAGTAGAATGGCTTCCCTTCACTAAAGGATGGAGATCTGTGGCAAGTTACTCCCTTGAAGAGGGAAAACAGAAGGGTAGGCAGTCATCAGACTGGCCATTCATACAGCCTTTTTATAAGATGCCTTTTAGGGTTCAGGAGATAAAGGTACCAGCTGACCACCTGAATTTGATCCCTTGAACCCACATATGTACCATCCGTGGCACATGTGCACACACGAAGTAATTTTCCCCACAATGAATGGATCTTAGGACAGTTTTCTTTAGCCAGGTAAGATGTTTGCCTTGAGATGCAGCCAAGACTGTAGGCCCATAAAGCCCAGTGACACCACGTGAAACAAAATGATATTTCCAGATGAAGCTTCAAGGCATGAGGAAACAAGTTCCCTTGGAGTCCTGGGCAAGGCAGGATGTAAATCCTGGAATTGGTCAAAGACTGCTAATAACTGGTGAAATTGTTACGTGTTTGGATTTGTTAAACCAAGAGCCCCTTTGTCAAAATGAGTTCCAAGTTTTCATCTCTTTTGGTGGTAGTTTCTTCGCTGCTGTGACAAAATGCCTGAGAAAATCAATTTAAAGATTTATTTTGGCTTGTGGTGTTGGTAGTGTCATTCCTTTGTCAACAGCTCCAGCTCTGTGAGCATGAAGCAAAGCTGAAAGGCACAGGAGGCTACCTACTTCAGGGCAAGGAAGGATGAGAAGGATCCAGGAATAAGATTACCCTTCAAAGGCACTTTTCCCAGGGACTGTGGCCTCACTGCCTAATAGGCCTTCAGATATGAACTTACTAAGGGAGTAACTTACTGATAAGTCATCATCTACAGTCCAGTTGCCTCTCAAAAAGCCATCTACTGTAGACTTAACTAGTTTAGTTGTTTTGCTATAGGGCTTGGTTCTGTACCAAACTGCAGGGCCCAACCAGGGCAAATGCTAGACAAGAGAAGATCATTTGCTTCTAGGTCAAGACAGATGTTATATTCTACAAGAAAAGTCTAGAAGTTGGACATGTAAGATGGGTCGGCTTATGCTGAATTCTGGCACAGCTAACATCCTGTTTTCAAAAAACTCCCAGATCTGTATCACCAAAGCATCTGTCCACACTTATATAAAATACCATTTATTATTTCCTTGGAGAAGGCTAAAGGAAGGTATTTGGAGCCAATCATGCCCTACCTTCAATTTCACTTCTAATACCTAGTTCCTGGGGATCACCATCTGACTTTTCTCTGCATCTCTGGGGTCTGGCATCCCGGGTTGTGAAGAACTGGCTGTTGGGGCAGGATTTGAGTCAGAAGAGGAAGAAAGGCTAGCCCCTTCAGGAAACTGCAGGGGTTCAGTGGCAGAGACATTGGGACTAGACTCCAAAGAGCCAGGTGACTCCTGTGCAGGGAACAAGGTTGGGTGGCTTTTGCTGCAGTGAGCTGCCACACTGTCTGGCTTCTCAAAACGTTTGCCACAGAATTCACAGGGGAAGCGCAGGGCAGCTGCAGTCTCTGCATGCTTGCGTCGGTGCCAGTTTAGAGAGGCCTTCTGACGGCAAGTAAACCCACATATCTCACACCTGCAGCCAGAGATGGGAGAAGCCTTGGTCCACCTTCACTTCCTTGGAGGTTCCGCTTCCCACTTCCTGGCTGCCAGATACCAGCTCCCTCCATGACCCCTGGCACTCACTGCAGGGGCTTCTCTCCTGTGTGTATTCGTCTGTGGATGACAAGGTTGCTGCTAGTACGGAAAGAGCGAGCACAGAATTCACAGATGTAGTCCCGGGTATCTGTAGGCACACAAGGGACATTCAGTCATCTATTTTTCAGGCTTTAGTCCACTATTCCCAACAGAAGGTGGCTACTGGGGCTCATGAATCTTGGGTCCTAATAAACATCTGGACATCTTGTACCTGACTGGTCCTGAACACTGAGTGAGATAGACAATGGGGCATCTAAAGCTGCATTCTTGTCACCTCTAGTCCCTCTCTCCAACTGTCACCTAGGACGGCAGGCATACCTCACTATCTGGAGTAATGAATGGAGAGCTGGAGCCTTGTATGGATAGGAAGTACCAAGTAGCAGCCACATACAAGCCTGGAGTCAGAAGATGGGGCTTCAGTCCAAGCCGTAAGGATACCCCTAGAACCAGAAATCTTCCAGGTGCAATGTTCCACCTGCCACCCCCAGTGCCA
This sequence comes from Sigmodon hispidus, assembly GCA_004025045.1. Lineage (NCBI taxonomy): Eukaryota > Metazoa > Chordata > Mammalia > Rodentia > Cricetidae > Sigmodon > Sigmodon hispidus. The sequence goes on along the minus strand of PVIH01009778.1, from coordinate 33,087 downwards.
TATCTGCAAGTGGACAGTCCAGCAGCACTTGCTGTCACCATCCCTACTAATCAATAGCTCTCAGGCTACTGTGGTTCTCCTGTGCCACACTAAACCTAAATGCCTATAGCAGAAATATTGCCTTGGTGTTTGCCTAGAACTGGAAAGTTGTGAGCTGCCGTGTGGGTGCTGGGAATTGAACCCCGGTCCTCTTGAAGAGCCGCTGAGCCATCTCTCCAGCCCTTGTCCTTGCTTCTTGTGGTGGCCTTCAGACTGTCTCACCAGCTCTCTGAAGACCTGGCCATCACCTAAAGACTCTATCTCTATCACCCCCACCATACCACAAACTCTGGCTTCAAGTCCTCTAATCTGCTGTTATACAGTAGCACTGGACCCCTGTCTTGTCACTTTATCCTTCACTTTGCTCAAACATCACTCCCAAGCACCATTTCAAGTATCCACTCCACTCTGGCTGTCATCCCCAGAGTAGAGCTGTTAGCACACTGTCTTGTTATCTCATCCCCACTTCCCTTGGCTTGCTCCTTTTGTTAATGTGTTCTCCCTCCTTCCTGGAGCAGTTGCTGCACTTCTTCCTCAACTACCACTTCCTTTGCCTTCCTCTCTCCCCTGGCCCACCCTTTAAGGCAGATGCACCATGTCAGACCTTCCTCCATGACTCCAAACACTTCCCACATGCTCAATGACAATTTCTGCTCCTCTATAAACGCCATACTCACATCGACATCTAATTAATATGTATTAACCTAGATTCCTACCCATCAGCCCCTTCCTTGCTTTCAAGGACTCATCACCTTTTACCCAGCTGCCCAGGATGGACTCTTCTTAATTATCCTCTCTCCCTGCTAGTCCCACCTGTGGCTCACCCATCCTCATCCAGCCCTTTTGTATTCTCATTGGAGCCTCGGCCACTGCTCACCAACTATGATGGGTAAACCCAAGACATCATGACTGTATACCCATCTCTACTCATCTGCAGTCCCTGATTCACAGAGCTGCTACAGCCATCTCTGAAAGTCAGCTGTTTCCCCATACCTGAAATACATAGATGCTTCCCACATGTGCTGCCCTCTAGTCCTCACTTCACTTGGGTCTTGCTGCAAGGGTTCTTTGACCACAGAAGCAACTTGCCCTTCCTGCTCTCCACCCTCTCCTTCTTCTTCATGGCCCTACATAACTAGAGCAGACATTTCACAAGGGTCAGGCTATCCAGAACCCAGTAGCAATCGAAAGCAGGCAAGGGCACACATGAGTTGGGGATTTAACTCAGTGGTACAGCACTTGTCTCAAGTGCAAGGCCCTTCAGCTGGGGGGTAGGGGCGGGGAGACAAAGCAACAAAAAAATGGCCAAAAATTAAAGATACACAGGGACTAAGGGAGTAAGTCTCCCTGGGGAGCTGAAGGGGATCCAGCACTCACCACTGTGCAGCTTCACATGCTCCTTCAGGTGTTTTTTAAAGTTGAAGGACTTCCCACAAGCTGGCTCGGGGCAGCAGAATGACTTCTGGTGGATGTGCTGGTACTTCTTATGGTGCTAAGAATGGATGGAGAGAGAAGAGGTAAAGGATGGCAGCCTCCCCAGGGAGACTTACAGCTGGGTGAACAGGCAGGCTCCATCCTTAGTTCCCCACCACAGTTCTGTCATTGTCTGGGCCCCTGTCCTGGCCCCACCCTCACCTATGTCCTGAGTAGCACAACTATCCTCCGGCTGTGACCACTAGCTGCCCTCCACAGAGTTCCCTGTACAATGCTACTCCTAAGTGACACTCATGGTTTATTCTACCTTGTCCGTCAGGGACAGAATGATGACCCACATTAGTATGAGCTACAGTCTCTAGCTACTGCTATTTATACATATCAGTGTGGGGTTTTCTCCTAAATCTGCTTTGGAAATCCACAGGCCTCATAGGCTCTCAAAGTAGAGCACCACTGAGGGACAGGGTTTTTTGTTTAGTTTTTCTATTTTCTTTTTTTTCAGTTTGGGGTTCTGATCCAGTACCTGACATATGGCTATGACCACTGAGCTACACCCCCACCTGACAGATGGTGCTTCAAACTGAACTTCCCAATGATCAAATCCTTATGTGATCTAGTCACACCCTAGATCATGCATTCCTGGATGCCTCCTGCATTCTAATCCCGTGTTCCCAGTTAATGGCAGCAGCTGCTGCAGTCTCCTACATAAAAGGTTCAAGTGTGACCTGCAGATGCCCCTCTCAGGGCCAGCCTGTCTCTCATCTCTCTACTCACGCCTCACCATCTCTCCACTAACTGTGGAGCCCATGCTTTTCCCTCTATACCAAAAGCTATGTGTGTTGCCTACACGTGCTAAACAATTACACTACAACTAAGCTATATTTACACCTCAGCCCAGGGGTGTCTTTTTCCCATCTCCAACCCCGGTGGTCACACAGGCCTCACATTCAAATACTGCCGGTTGGAGAAGATCCTTCCACAGCCGGGGAAGTCACAGGGCATGAGCTCTCTCTTGGCAGCTTTCCTGTGGGGAGAAAGGGAGGACTCCTGCCTGCTGAGCCACACTCCCGGCCCTCCCAGAATCCCATTCCCCAGTCCTACCTAATTCTCCTGAGCCCAATCTGGGCAGTGTCCTCATCCCAAGTCGGCTTCGGAGCAGACTGGGCCTGACTCCCAGGGCTATGGGTAGCAAAGAAACAGCCAAGGGCCTCAAGAGTGACACATTCCAGGACACCCCTGCCCTCTCTGTCTCAACCATCAGGTTACCTGTCCAGAGGCATTTGCAGCTCGACAGAGGCCTGAGGAGTCCTGCTGAGTTCCAACTGCACCTCAGCATCTGATGTCAGAACAGCTGTAGAACCCAAAGAGGCAAGAACAGCACAAGGAGTGGGGAGAGTCGCAGGTACTGGTGGAGTCTCCCCCTCTTTAGGCGTGTGGGTAACTGGGGATGGAGGCTGCTTAGGGACATCTGGTTCACTGCTGGAAAGAGAAGCAGGAGGAGGGCATTATCCCTCTGGGCAGGCAATCAGCTCTAATATCCTACCTCCCACAGCAGGCTCTCATGCTCTCAGCATCCCCTCACCGCCTGCCTTCATCCCTTTTCCACATTCCCAAATTAAAACCTACAGTTAATTTTCCCCAACATCTGCCCTGCCCATCCTACAAGTCCATCCCTCCAGCTGACACATCTCTGAATTATAAGGGGCCAGCTGCTGCAACCCCCCAATCTGTTCAGCATCCTCCCTCAATCCCAACTGGCTCATCTGGGGAGGAGCTATAGGTCCATGGGCTGGCATCACTGAGCAACTCTTCATCCTCATCCTCTTCCACATCTTCCTCTCCCGGGGATGGGAAGGTCTCCAATGGGGGTTCCACTCCCCTGCAAGCTCAAGAAAGACAATCTGAGAAACTGCTACCTGCCCCCAGCTACCCGTGCAGGTTGTCATGCCCCTCACCTATCCTCACCTGGACAGCCTGCTTTCTTGAATCCTTTCATGCTGCTCACATTCCAAACCTGTTGGCACAAGCAAGTCTTAAGAGAAGAAGGCCTGTGCTCAAAGATTGAGGATGGTTTCTTTCCAGTGGCAACCTGGTTTGCTAGGTGGTACTTTTTACAAATGATTCTTTTAAGCCTTATTTCTAGTTACCGTCAAAGGTAGCATACCATCACTCTGTGGTTTTGCTTCCTATACCTAACAATGCATGTGAGGCTATATTTCCTTGCTAGCATAAAAGGATCAGTATTAATAACTCCAGCACTTGTGAGATAGAGGCAGGACCAGGACAACTTGGATACATGAGACCCTATCTCAACCAATAAATAAAAAAATCATTTTTATAAACCAGTTCTGAGCTGGAGAAAATTAGAAAGCTTTTTTCTTTCTCCACAACCCTTCTTTCCCTACTTACCTTCAGGCTCCTGCTTCCTTTTAGCCTCTGAACACCAGGCTTTCTCAGTAGTGTGTGTAAGGGAGTGCTGCTTAGGCACCTCTGAAGGTGTAGCAATCAAAGAAGGTTCCCAGGAGAATGTGTGGCCTGCTGAGCACTCCCACACAAGCTCCCCATCTCCATCTCCAGGCCCCCGGAGCCCTGGCACTAGGCTGCACTCCCGGCTGTGCCTATGAGACAGGAGCACCAAGTACTGCAGACCCTTTTGGGGCAGAGGCTCTGAACCTGGAGGTGAGACATGCAGTTATGCAAGGTTGGAAAGCCTTTCACCTAGAAGTCACTCAGAGCACCCTAATCCCCTAAACCCATGGGTAACCTCGGCCCAAATCTGGTTTATTATTTTTATAAATATCTTATTTTTAATTCACTTTATGTGTCTAGGTGTGGGGAGATGCACGTGAATGTAGGTGACCCTGGAGGCTGGGGTTTTATATCTCCCCGCAGCTGTAAGTTACGTACGGGCAGTTGTGAGCCTCCTGAGTGCTAGGAAATGTTCTTGGGTCCTCTGCCAGAGCAGCACCCACTCTTAACCACTAGTTACCTCTCCAATCTCTAGAGAGTTTTAGTTTCGGTTGTTTTTTGCGGTTTGGCTTTAAGCCTAGACACACACCCCAAGATCCTGAGACAAAGCTCCCTTCCCAAAAGCCGCTGCACCGGGCTTTTTCAGGCTTGGTCCCTTCCCAAACTCATTAAGAGCTTCTGATCCCATTCTCTTGGGCCATGAGTTTCTGGGAGGAGTCACTACCTGTTGCCATCTTTTACCTACCTGCACCGAGGACGCGGCCTGAAGAAGTATACCTGCCAAAGAGCTTGGGGTCAGTTCAGAGTCCAGGAAGCCAACCACCCTCACCCTGGTACTCTACACTTGAGGGGCCAACCCTCCAGACCTCCCACTGGCTGGGCTGTGATGGGAGGAGCTGCAGGCAGCACTGCCTAGCCGAAAAACCCAAGGCTAAAGGAACAGGTTGGAGACTGTGCCTCGGTGCCCACTCCAGTCCCTTCCGAGTAAGAAGCCCCTAACCGGTCCAACAGGAACTTGGCAAGCTGGGAGTGCAGGGAGAAGCCCAGCCGCTCCTTGAGGAGGCACCATTGCTCCATGTGGCCGCCCAGGCGAATGCGGCACTTGCTGCGGCGCGCGTCCAGCTGCCTACGTTTCTCTCGCCGCCGGCGGGATGCATCTGCCACCGGGGAGGCCATGCGCACCCGGGCCTGCGGGAGGACGTGGTACTGTTGGGGCGTGCCGGGAAGACACAGCCCCAGCTCTTTCTGCACTGAATGGGGACCAGACCACACTGCCTCCAAAGCACTCGGGGCTCTCCATCCAGCCACCCATTCTTAGAGTCAGGATATGGAAGTCGCAGGCAGGGGCAAGAGACCTCCACTGGGAAACTTGCCCTTCTTGTCCGGGGTGATGGGGTCTGCGTGCAGCCACGCCTCGGCCTCTTCACTGCCTTCCAAGCAGGGGGGGTCCGCCCAGCAATGCCTGGGCACCCGGCCAGCCCACGCCGGGGTCTTACCTGCGCGCCCCAACCCGCCTTCGCCTAGACTGCGCGTGCTCCCTCCGAGAGCCGCCGGATGACCGGGGCCCACCGCGCGCGCCTTGCCTGTTTCTCCTTTAAGAAGAAACCGTCCCCCTTGGCGTCGGAGGCTGCAGCCGAGACTTGCAGCGGGAGGTCAGCGGCCTGCGCCTGCGCCCTGTGAGCCTCACGCAAAGCCTGCCGGGGATTGTAGTTAGCTCTGGTCCTGTATGACAAGATCCTGCTCCTTTCTCTACTAGCATCTCTGCCTCTCAGGTGCTACCAAGCAAAATCCGTCTATCCGTCGCCTGAAGTCAAGAAACTTGTATGAACCGCTAGACCACCCTCCAGCTGCCGCCCATAATCTGCTATTATCAACATTCTTTCCAGAAGTGGCCTTGATTCTATGCAGGCTCTTTCATTTAACATTATCTACAAATGGCTCTGATGGAGTGATTTCAATCGAGCAACTGCAACCGGACTTTCCAAGGTCACTTTGTTTTGCTTGAGACAAGGTCTCATGTTGTCCAGGCTGCTCTCCAACTCCCTATGTAGCCATGGTGACTTTGAACTCTTGACTCTGAAGTCCTGAGATTATAGGTGTGCACCTCTGTGTTGCTAAATGAAGTGCCCATTTTGCTTCCCCTCTGCCCTAGACTGCAGGAAACTTTAGCTCTCTCTTCCTCGGCCTCTGCAGTTCTCTCACCTTCTCCTCAGCTTTGCTCTCTGCCTTCACCTATTTCTACTTTCCTCTTTCCTTGCTGGCTTTTCTCTCACTTGGATCTTTATGTTACCAAATGAGAGAGTATACCAGACTGAGGCCCTGGCAAGCCTTTTTTAGATACGCCCTTTGGAGGTCGTCTAATTGGATCACCCATTTATGGCCCCCAGGTTTATGTTTCTGGCTACCCTCTTTGGATTCCAGACTCCTCTAACTGCTGTGTTGGCTCCATTGTTAACCAAGTTAATACACTTCATGCACGTAAAGAATTTAAGGCCTGGCAGTGGTGGCACACACCTTTAATTCGAGCACTTGGGAGGCAGAGGCAGGCAGATCTCTGGGAGTTAGAGGCCAGCCTAGTCTACAGAGCAAGTTCCAGAAGGGGGACAGGTAGGGTTGTTACACAGAGAAATGCTGGGGGTGGGGGGGGAGTAGAGTATCACACCTGGTACAGGGATATCAACAATGAACAGCTACAAGGGTGAGTTCGAACCTCACTCCAACCTGCACTATTGACTGCCATTCTGTGGCAAAGCACTATAAAATGGACAGCTCGAAAAAACAGAAATTCACTCCTTTACAGAAGGCTAGCACCGAGGTGCTCACAGGGCCACATGAATGCTCTAGGAGCTCTAGGAGAAACTTTTTTGTTCCAGGGGTACTCAGCATTCCCTGACTTCTGGCCATGTTACATCAGCTTGTGACTCCATGGTCACATGGTCTCCTTTTAGGGCAAGCCTTCCTTTGCCTCTTTCAAACACAAAATCCACTTGGGTAATCCGGATCCTCTTCCCAACTGAATGCTTCAAAGTGTTTGCTACAGAAATCGGTTTCCACAGATTCTGGTTTGGGGAGACTATGTCCCAGTTCACAAGACCCTCACCACAGACTGAGGAGCTTGCTAAGGAGGTCTAGCCGCCTCAGTTTAATCCCTAGGACCTACGTAAGGATGGAAGGAGAGAACAGATGCCACAGAATTTCTTCAGACCTCCACAAACATGAGCCATGGCACACATGCCCACATGTCACATAGATACAAAATCATAACTTTTATTTTTAAAGATGATCACCAGATGTGGTGGTGCACACCTTAATTCCAGCGCTTTGGAGGCAGAGATAAATGGATCTCTGTGAGTTTCAGGCCAGCCTGATCTACATATCGAGTTCTAGGTCAACCAGAGCTATAGCCTGAGACCCTGTCTCCAAAAAGATTTGAAAAGGACTGTCTTCATGGGGATGGAAGAATGGTTTGGTAGTTAAAAGTGCTTTCTCCTCTTACAGAAGACCAGAGTTGGTTCCCAGGATGTTGACTCACATCAGACAGATGACTTCCACTTACAACTCTAGATATTCGAGACCCAACACCCTTTTCTGGTCTCTGAGGGCACCTGCACTTATGTCCACAAACTCATACCCAGACACATCCCCATATAATTTTTTTTTAATTAAGATTTTTTTATCCCCTGCAGCCAGGCTTGATCGTTAGACATAGTGGTGCACATCTTTAGTCCCAGCACTAGGAAGGCAGAGACAGGAGGATCTCTGTGAGTTAAAGGACATGCAGGGCTATATAGAGAGACCCTCATTTATTTATGAGACATATAAATAAAATTTTGTGTTTTTGTTTGGTTTTGATTTTTTTGCTCTGGCATTATTTTTTAAAAAAAGTTTTTCCTGGTGGTTGTAGAACATGCCTTTAATGTCAGCACTCAGGAGGCAAAGGCAGGAAGATCTCTGAGACTTTGAGGCCAACCTGGTTTGAGAATCAAGTTCCAGGACAGCCAGCGCTACACAGAGAAACCCGGTCTCTAAAAAATAAACAAGGTGACTTCAAAAATAACATTAAGCATCACTTATTAACAATGGGGACGTGAATTCACCCGAATATCAGCAATCTCTTTACACCATGTATTTACTTATTCATTCACTAATTGGGGTACATAGGTTATTTTTTAAAATCTCTCCAAATTCTCCTCTGTGTAGTTTTAACATCCTACAAATCCCTCATTAACCAAGTTTTAGTTAGGCTCCTCTGAGCCCTTTCTTTGACTAGGCCTGAACCTTGACCCACCTGGCTCTGGCATTAGCCACCCTCCTGGATCAGCCCATGGAGAACTCCCTCATCCCCTGTCACCATCACATTCATCACGCCTCACCTTTGATAGCTAAGTCTTTGCCTTGGTTTTTGGAAGAATTCCGTTTAGTGGGAATCCCTCTTGCCCTTGACATCGGTTCTTAAGAACTTTCCACCCACACCGGCCACCATTTTCCTGGCTACAGGCTCCCCACCCCCCAGGCTGTCTTTGCTAGGTCTAAACAGAGAGAATCACCTTCTCTCTGCTTCTGCGATAGTCTGAATAGAATAGCCTTCCTCTCCATTTGAACAAGAGCTTCCTTAGCATCATTATCTCGATATATGTAAAACTCATAACGGATGGGTCACGAGTTAGTGTTTTGCTTCATTTCATTTTTGAGACAAGGTCTCGAATTTCTAGAATTTACTGTGCAGCTGAGAATAATAACCTTGAACTAATCACACCGCCTCCATCTCAGAGCTATGGATTGTAGGCTACAATCTTGCCTGTGTATATTAGTTTTTTGAGGATTTTTTTTTTTTTTCCAAAAGGAAATTTTAAATGGGGCCTTCCTCAGCAGAGAGTCTACCCCTCTACTTCCATAGCCTTGTGTGTTTTTGTTGTTGTTTTCTCCCGAGTTGAATAGCAGTACTGATTATCTCCCTCATCAGCTCACAGGAGAGAGGAAAGTTTTGGGGTAACGTGGAGAAAGGAATAGGGGGTGGGGAGGGGGTCTGGGAGGAAGGCACTCGGCCATCCACACCCATCCAGGACTGTTCTGCAGTGAGGTCCTGGGCCCTCCTTTGCAAGCTAAAAGCACTCAGAGTTGAGTCGCAGCTGCCCGCACCAAACCCAGGCGGCTCCGAGAGGGAAGCACGGAGCTCCCAGTCTGGCCTCGGCTTGTACCCCGAACGCTGGGTGCGTTCGCAGGGGAACAAGGGCGCGGTGAGATCCGTGGCCGCTGCTCCAAGCTGCTCACGTCTCCCAGCGGTACGTTTCTGGGTTTACAGGCGGCGCCCGCGTGGAGACCAGAGCCGACTGGGAGGGACAAGGCGGGGCGGCTGCGCGTAGCAACTCCGAGCGCAGACTTCAGGAAAGGAAAAGGCTGAGTCGCTCAGGTGTCAGGATGGCCGAGTGGTCTAAGGCGCCAGACTCAAGGCGTAAAGCCTTCCCAGTGGGCATTCTGGTCTCCGAATGGAGGCGTGGGTTCGAATCCCACTTCTGACACATGATTCTTTTTGCTTTATTTTTATTTTCTTCCGCTCAAGAACCAGTTCCATTTATTACAAGACTGCTCTCAGCTGCGTATATCATTGAATCTTCCAGAGTGGCGAGTTACTAGGTTGCCTAGTTGCCAGTTCCTTGGTTTAATTGCAGCTGCTCGTCACCCGTGTCGTCACTTAGTCTAGGGCCACCAGAGGCCGCTTACTATGTCTTCCCTGGTGGTCTAGTGGTTAGGATTCGGCGCTCTCACCGCCGCGGCCCGGGTTCGATTCCCGGTCAGGGAAGTGGCTATTTTGCTTTTGCTTTCCTAAAAGCTTTCACTATTTAGTAAAAATCAGACTGAATACTTAAATAAAAGTGAGATTGAGTTCAGTAACCTTCTGTTTTAACAGAGAACCATACTGACGATGTGAACACCAGAAACAAGCCAGCCAGGCACTGACGCCGAAGTACAGTATCTTCAGAACAACCCAGCCTCCCGGGCTCCTTGTCAGAACCACGCTACACCCAGGGTGGCCTCAACACTGTCCCTTTGCCAGCGCTTGCCTTTCTTGTTAGAAAATAAAATAGAAACAATTCAAACAGGGCTGCAAACACTGGTGTTCTTTCTCTTTATCTGAAGTCAATGCCGGTCAATATTTTGTCACATTCTTTGCCTCTCTGAAGATGGATTATTGAAACAGACATGTCTGATGGTAGACAGATGATACGTTATTTATAGGCAAGTGATAGACAAACAGAAGGTAGATAAATATGATGGGCGAACAGATCGATTAGCAACTGAATGATAGCTAATGATAAATTAATAATAAAATGAAGGTCGGTGGTAGTGCACGCCTTTATTCCCAACACTTGGGAGACAAAGGCAGGCGGATCTCTGAGTAAACCAGCCTAGTCGACAGTTAGGGTGGCCAGGGTTACATAGGGAAAAAACAAAATAAAACAAAATGATAAATTGATAGTTAAATGATAGAGATTGTCAAATAATAAAAAAATAGATTGATAGGTGATTAATAAATAACTAATAGGCAGGTGGTTAATAGATGATAGGTAGATGATAGAGATGATAGACAGATGACAGATAAATACCCACAGGTGTCCATCCCCCCATCCTGCCATTTCAAAGCTGCATACTGTTACTGCATACAGATTCCTGAAGACATTAACATCATCAGGTCCTTCCACATTCTTTGTGATTTTAATGCAAAACATCAGACCACATTCAACCTCCTCCTCGCCATGTATATAGCGCCCTCTACAGTGCTCATACTTTTCATTCTAAGAATTTCCATTGCCTGTGGAAAGCAATTCATATTAACAAATGTGAAAGTATTTAGATGACATTTATATTCTAAATATCAGGCTCCTTCTCTTCCCTCAGTGCTGGAGCTCAGTCCAAAGGCCCCCAGAGTGCTTCTCCATGAGCCGTGTCTGCAGGCCTCACGGGTTAAGTTCTTAACATTTTTAACATCTTCATAAGATTGTGAGTCTGGATAAGTAAATTCTGTTGCTGTCAATCAAAGTATCCATTTCTCCCTAGGTTCCTTTTCTAGCTCTCCAGATCTGTGTTGTGTATACTCTGTGTGCCTAGGACTGTGCGAACTATGAGAGACCTGTGCTGTCTTTTCTACCAGGGTTAAATACGAACAAAGGAAATGCCATTGCATTTTAAAAATTACTTGTAACTATGTGTGTGCACGTTCACATGTATGGGTTTATACATGTGAGGGCAGGAGCCCCCTGGAACTATGGTGAGCCACCTGACATGGGAGTCGTGCTAGCAAATTAAGTTTGTAACTTCTGAGCCCCATCTTTCCAGTCCCAGAAACATCATTAAAAATAAAGAAGAAAGAAATCAACAATCCTTCCTGAGTCACCAAAAAGCTTTCTGTGACCGAGGTGGCAGTGTGCTTATTAACTGCCTGCTCCAAGTTAAATGTACGAGATTTTGAGGCACAGCTGACCTCTTTGCACAAGGGGTAAAAATCCAGTGGGACCCAGAGTGAGCTTGCTTGCTTTCTTTGACATGCACCCATTTGCAAAAGTAAAATTTTTGTCTTGCCAAGACACCAACAAACCCATTTCTTTTTGGGGATGGGGGTGGGGGACTGGAGCAGTTGAGACAGGATTTCTTTGTGGAGCTTTGCCTGTCCTAGAACTAGTTCTATAGACCAGGCTGCCCTTAAACTCAGAGGTCTGTCTGCCTCTGCCTCCCAAGTGCTGGCATTGAAGGTGTGGACTGCTGCCACCACCCAATATCTCTAACCCATTACTAACAGCACCTAAACCAAGCCAAGGACCACATGTGGGAGTGGCGGAACACATCTTTAATTTCAGTATTTGGGGAGGCAGAAGCAAGCAGATTTCTCTGAGTCTGAGGCCAACCTGGCCTACCTCTTTTGTTCCAGAGTAGATAGGGCTAGATAGTGAGTTCACCTGGGGGACTAGAGCTTGCCTGTAATGTCTTGTGCCCTGTGCCTTGGGTGCAGCCCTGTCCAGTGTGGCACAGCACTGGGCTATGTTTCTGATTTTCAGGTAGAATGAAGTAGATGAAATCTCAAAAAGCAAAATTTTATGATTATGTTTGAAGAAATAAAAGAGAACACAAATAACTAAGTGAAAAAATATTTAAATCAATACAATATATAAAAAGAAGAATTCAACAGAGATAACAATACTTAAAAAAACAAACTGAAATACTAGAAATAAAAACCACAATAAAATAAGATGCTTTTGGGAAGCCTCACCAATAGAATGGATCAAGGACTGGACAACTGAAGGTGGGGTAGAAAAGCTGGAAAGTACAAACAGTGCTTCCTAGGTGGATGGGCAATGAAAAGACAAATCTAAGAGTCATGGCCACGGATGGAGTAGAATTTCATTCTAGCAGCATTTTTAATAACATTCCAGTGCAAGCATAGTGGAAAATTTCCCAAATTAGGGAGTGTGGCACTTCAGGTACAAGCAGCCTTTGGGAGATCAACCTGACTAGTCTAGAAAAGTATAAGATTGAAAATAGAAAATCTGGGGGTCTGGAGAGATAGCTCAGAGGTTAAGAGTACTGATTGTTCTTCCAGAGGTCCTGAGTTCAATTCCCAGCAACCACATGGTGGCTCACAACCATCCATAGTGAAATCTGGTGCCCTCTTCTGGCATGCAGGAATATGTGCAGACAGACAACAGAGCACTGTATATATAATAAATAAATACATCTTTAAAAAAATAGAAAATCTACTGGATATGATAGCACACAGCTTTAATCCCAATGTTCAAGAGGTGGAAACAGCTGGATCTCTGTTCAAGGCCAGTCTGGTCTACAGAGTGAGTTTCAGGCCAGCCACGGCTACATAGCAATACTCCTGTTAAGAAAAAAAAAAAATCACTAACCAAATAAAGTCTGAGTCCCAATGGTTTCATTACCAAATCCCTGAGACCTTCAAAGAACTGACATCAGTGTTCTCAAACTACTGCACAAAACAGAAAGGAAGTCCTGCCTCCAAACTCCTTTTGATAAGCCACTGTTTCCCTGATGCTAAAACCAGACAAACACTCACAAATACCATAGACCAACGTCTCCAAAGAGGATAGATGCAAAAATTCTCAGCAAAGTACTTGCAAATAAAATTTCAAACCACATCAAAATCATAATTCACCCTGATCAAGTTGGCTTTATTCCAGAGATGTAAAGATGGGGTTCAACATAAACAAATCTATAAGTATAAAACATCATATAAATGGACAAAGACAGAAACCATGTGATCATTTCATTAAGATGTAGAAAAAGTTTTTTTTTTTTTTTTTAATTATTTATTATACATTATACAGAAGAGGGCACCAGATGCCATTATAGATGGTTGTGAGCCACCATGTGGTTGCTGGGAATTGAACTCAGGACCTCTGGAAGAACAATCAGTGTGCTTAACCTCTGAGCCATCTCTCCAGCCCCAGAAAAAGTTTTTGACAAAATCCAACATTGCTTCATGATAAAGCTTTAAGGGAATACTGAATAGAAGGAACATATCTCAATATGACAAAGGCTACACGTGATAAGCCTACAGTCATCATTATACTAAATGGAGAAAACCATGACACTTTGCATTGGGATCAGTGTTCAGTTTCTCCATTCCTATTCAGTGCAAAGCTGGAGGACCCAGAACAGTCAGACGAGAACAGATAAGGGTACAGAGGGAAAGGAAGAATCAAAGTATCTTACTTGAAGGTGATCTGATTCCATACATGAGAGACCCTAACCATTCCCCCAGGACACACTTTCAGAAAAGCAGCAGCATGCAAAGTTAACGCAAAAATCAGTAGCCTTCCTACAAACCAATGACAAGCATACTGAGAAAGAAATCTGGGCAACGGTATCATTCAAGCTTGGCTCAAATTTTTTTAAATGCCTTGGAATAAACCTAACCAATGAAAAAAACTTAACCTCTATAATGAAAATGTTAAAGACAGTCAAGAAGGGAAACGAAGAAGACTCTGGAAGATGTCTTTCCATATTCATGGATCAGAAGAATCAATATTGCAATAATGAATGTATAAATTCAATGCAATCCCCATCAAAATTATAAAAATCACAGAAATAGGAAAAGAATCTAAATTTCATCTGAAAACACAAGCAATCTTTGATAGCCAAAGCAATCTTGAGCAAAAACAGCAATGCTGAAGCATCACTAAGCCTGATTTCAAATTATGCTACAGTATATTTGATATAATACATAGAGCCACAGTAATGAAACAGGGTGGTACTGAGACAAACAGCAGATCTTTATACAAAGAACAGAATCAAAGACCTAGATTCAAATCCATACACCTGATTTTTCACAAAGATACCAAGAAAGAGTGTATTGGAGAAAGACAGTCTCTTTAATGAAGGGTACTGGGAAAACTAGATGTTACCGGGAGAAGAAACTAAACCCTCACCTCTCACCCTACACAAAACCACAAATGAACCAAAAACCTTAACTTAAGACATCTAATTCTGAAAATAATAAAGAAAAAAGGTAAAGAATACATTTCAAGACTTAGCCTGAAATAAGAACTTTCTAAACAGGACTCCAGTTGCTCAGGGAATAAGGGCAGCAATTGACAAATGGAACCTCATGAAATTGAAAAGCTTCTCTACAGTCACTCAGCTTACAGAATGTGGGAAAACCTTTGCCAGCTATACATCTGACAGAGGATCAATATCTAGAATAAACAAAGAATTAAAAAAACCAAACAAGAAAACAAGCAACCTAATTTTAAAAAATGGATTGAATAGAGAATTTTCAAGAGAGGAAATAAAGCCAACAAATGCTTGGGGTTTTTTTGTTGGTTTGTTTGTTTTTTTTAATGTTCAACATCCTTAACTATCATAGAAGTGCAAATTAAAACTGTGGGTGTGTTCCAGACACACTGTGCAAATGGCCTAGGCGTGGCTATGTAGATCTATGCCCACCCACTCTCTTAAAAAAAGACAACACGTGGCAATGGGCCCCTTCGGCCCCTTTTTCTTTCTTCTCTTCTTTCCCTTCCTTCTCTTCTCTTCTCTTCTCTCTCTCTCTCTCCCTCCCTCCCTCCCTCCCTCCCTCCCTCTCTCTCTCTCTCTCTCTCTCTCTCTCTCTCTAACCCAGATATCCAAACTCCCTAAAATAAACTCTCTGTGTGGCACCTGGCAGTGAGTGTGGGCGTGTCTCTCCCACGCACAAAAAACTAACAAGAACTCCTTTGAGATTCCATCTCACCCCCATCAGAATGGCTATCAAGAAAACAAATGATGTAGAGGATGTGGGGAGAATGAGCCATTACTCACTGCTAGTGGGAGTATAAGCCACTATAGAAATCAATATGGAGATTTCCCAAAAAACTTCCACATGTCCTTGCCATATCACTCTTCAATATATTCCCAAAGGACTCTACATCCTACAGTAGAGATAATTGCTCAGACATATGTGTAGCTGTTTTGTACACACACATACACACACACACACACACACACACACACACACACACACACACTATATATATATATATAATCTAAAGCATTTGAGAAGGTAAAAGGTGAGCATTCCACCCCATCCCTGTGTCGCTGACATGAGCTTCGGGGTTAAAAGTGGAGAAGTAGGCAGGCAAGGCCTGCATAACTGCCCTTGGTCAAGGTGTATCTGATCCTGAATGCACTCTGGCTCTGCAAGACAGCTCAGAGAAGTCCTGATTGCTTGAGGGAACAAGCTGCTTCCCTCACCATGACTTCTACTTAGGGGTAACCTCAGCACAGAGGGATCTGTCTGGGAGACACTGCTGTCCCTGAAATCCAAGGTGACTGTGTAGGTGGAATGACCCAGAGCATGGGAGCAAAAGAATCTACCATATGAGAACTGTTATAAAAGTTTTAATAAATAATCACTCCCCTGAGAGGGCCTGGGATTTTTTCACAGCGGTTGAGGAAGTCCCTCAGCCTCCCAGGCTGTTTGAGGGGCCTTGTATTTGAGTGGACTAGAGGAAGACAGCTCCTTGCCCTGAGACGGTTAATTCTTTATTTCTCTCTTAAGTAGTCTATTCATTTAGTTCTCTGTACTCTGAATACTCCCTGGCCCCTTTCTTACCTCTTTCCCACCCCATGGCTGCCCCCATTCACCCCTCTCTGCTTTGTTGTGACCACGGGTTTCCAAGTGCTCACTGGAGCCGGGTGGGTTTACCAGGAAGTACGCAACTGAAGCCCAGAATCCATCAGTAATCTCATAATTCAGCAGGAAGAGGCAAAGCTACGTGGGTGGCCTCTCCCTTGCCAATGACTGACGTCTTGTCCAGGCCTCGTCTTATGCATTCCTGCCGCAGTCAGCACTGCTACTTTGAGATCAAGGTTGCTATGGTTATGTCATGCTCAGAAGAGGGAATTTCACACCCTTCTCCCTGTCTCCTGCTCTTAGGTTCTTTCTGTTCCCTCTTGTACATGGTTAGAGGGGATGGATCAATGTTTAGAACTGAGCTTTCAACCCTCGCTTATTCTCAGCATCGTGAGCAGCCACATGTGTCTACCTTCACCACCATTCATTGTAAAGATTCTCTAAGACTGAGAGTCTATGAATGTGAATGGAAATACATAGGAGGCCGCTGGGTGTTATGATGATATAGCTACACAGTAGCAGTAGGCTCCGCTTAGAACGTAACACCTCCTTAGCTATAAGTTTGTAACTGAGTTTATGATGCCAGCTGTGAATTTCCACTTGTGGAGCAGGCCTCAAAACCTACCAGAGAGTGTTCGGCTTGCCCCATAATAGTCATACCACTATTGCATTAGTAGGCACATCTTATCTGAAAGGTTGGTAATTTAGTTCATGGGTTCTCGGCTGGGTGGGACCATTGATGCTTTTTCTCTGCTGGCAGCCTGCATTGCACCTTCCTGCACAATGAAATCTGGTTTGATCGCTCAGTTCCAGTTTGATGTCTCTGTAACTGAAAGCATGTAATGTCTTCAGCAATAGGGTCTGGTCAGCTAGTCCTGGTGACCACCCAAGAGGAATAACAAGAGACTCTGAGGCCTCCTGCACAGCAACTCATGTGGGCATGTCTATTGGAGGCTATCTGGATTACTTTAACTGATGTGGAGATACCCAATCTATTATATTAGAGAAAGCTATAAAGCACAAAGCATGCATTCATCTAGTCTCCTTCTGCGCTTTTTTAAAAGTTTTATTATTTTTAGAATTTTATATTTATTTTGTTTGTGTAAGTGTTTTGTCTCCATGTGTGCAGGTAGGAAGGTAAATAGGTGTGTACACCATGTGCACACCTGGTGCCCTCAGAGGTCCAAAGAAGGCATTGGATCCCTGGAGCTGTAGTTACAGATGGTTGTGAGTCACTATGCGGGTGCTGGAAACAGAACACAGGTCCTCTGCAAGAGCAGCCACTGGGCTATGTCTCCAGACCCACGCTGGTTTGGTGTGTGTGTGTGTGTGTGTGTGTGTGTGTGTGTTCTTGAATATATATGCACACATATGTGTGCAGGTACTCAAAAAAGCTAGAAGAGTGATAACCCTGGCAGCTGGAGTGACAGGTATTTGGGAGATACCTTGCATGCATGGTTCCTGGCAAGCAAACTCTGGTCTTCATAGGAAGCAGCAAG
Organism: Sigmodon hispidus; assembly: GCA_004025045.1. NCBI lineage: Eukaryota > Metazoa > Chordata > Mammalia > Rodentia > Cricetidae > Sigmodon > Sigmodon hispidus. The sequence continues at coordinate 15,516 of PVIH01009778.1, read as the reverse complement.
AGCTCATAACCACTGAGTTATCTCTCCAGGCCATGTCTCTGCACTTTACCGTGGCTCAGGTTCCTGCCTGGACTCAACTGCAGCAATGGATGGTAACTTAGACTTGTGAACTAAAACACATTCTTCCTTCCTTAACCTGCTTTTGACCCTACTACCAAAGTGGATGGACACAGCTCACTGCTCTCTGCAGGGAGAGAGAGAATAAGGCAGTGGATGAGTCAGTCCTGGGAGAAACGATCTGTGGGCCAAGTGTCTCTACACATGCCTTCTGGGTGTGCTGTGGTGGTGAGGTCCCGACTAGTTTTGACTGGGGTTGTTTGTCAGGGTTGTGGTTTGGTAACAACCCTAGGGGATAAAATAATGTCTACCTCGCCCAGCTAGCAGTCTCTCTCTCTCTCTCTCTCTCTCTCTCTCTCTCTCTCTCTCTCTCTCTCTCTCTCTCTCTCTTTCTCTCTCTCTCTCTCTTTCTCTCTCTTCCTTAATCTCTGAAGAAATTATATCATGAAACTCACTCTGCAGACCAGACTGGCCTCAAACTCAGAGATCCACTTGTCTCTGCCTGCCAACTGATAGGACTAAAGGTGTGCGACACTACCACCCAACCTTATCTCAGCAAAATCTTGACAATGCTTAGTTGCCTTTGGTTTTGAACTGCCACCTTACTACGTAGCCTGGTCTCTTCTGTGACCCTCAAAGTGACTAATTCACAGCCCCAAGAATTCCCTTCAGGAAAAAATTCAGGCCAAGTCACCAGCAAATGATGGGCTCCTCCAGAACACATCCATCTCTACACCCGTCATCTTGTTATCTCTCTGATTAAAAGGCACCATCAGCATCAACTCTACAATCTCTACACTCCTCCTCTTGGGTCTGCCAGGACTCATAGGTCTGGGGACAGGGAGGGGTAAGGCACACAAGTCAGAATGAAGAGACATTGTATTCGTCAAACACCTAACCTGCTCATTGTGATAGGTCCCCAGTGTGAATCAGTAGTTAGGTGAGCACAGAGGAGAATAAGACAGAGCCAAGGGTTTGGAGTGACAGCTAGATGGTTCTGATAGGGATGAAGGTATTCTGCAGAGAGACCCTGTGTCCTCCATTTGGCCATTAAACTTTTGAGACAATGGACCCCAAGGAATTGGAATTCCTCCAGAAGTCCCCTACAAGAAGAGGCGGGGGGAGGAAGGAGGAGACACACGACACAAAGCCTGGTGCCAGGCAGAGAGGGAGCTTGTCTCCCGGGAGAGCTGAGATGGGTCAAAATGGGCAAGGTCACACTTTGACAGGGTGGCTTAGTTATTAAAACTTGGTGCCTTCTATTTACACTTCTGTCAGCAGCCCTGAAGATGGACTAACTTCATTCTTCTTCCCAGTGTGGCCACACTATGTCCTGTCTCTGCTTTAAGCTGTTATTCCCCTCCCCTTTCGAAGGGAGTTCTCTGTGTAGCCCTGGCAGGCCTGGAACTCTCTATGCAGACCAGGCGGGCTTCAAACTCAGAGATTCCTCTGTCTCTGCCTCCCGCAGTTAAAGGTGTGCACTCCCACACCTGGCTTACTCTTTCTTTTCAAAGAAAATTTTAATGTGTTTCAATATTTACCTATATGTATATATGTGCATGCACTACATGTGTTCAGTGCCTATGAAGGCTAAAAGAATGAACTGAATCCTCTGAATGTAGAATTACAGGTGTGTGTGTTGGGGGGGGGTTTCCAGGGTCATGTGCAGAGGTCAGAGGACAACTTGTGAGTCAGTTCTCTCCAGGCACTTGGGACCCGGTGATGAAACGCAGGTCACCAGGCTCTGTGGTCATTGCCTTTACCTACTGAAGAGGCATCTTGCTGCCTCCATTATTTGTCACCTTAAACAGTATATTATGGATGGGTGGACAAGTCTGACTTATTGGGGCTTCCAAGGCCCAAGTCTTGACCCTGAAAATTCCAGAAACAACACTATTAGAATTTACCCACTAAGGCTGTTGGAACAATACAGAAAAGCATGGGGCACATTGCTGGCCACAGTGGCCTCAAGTAACCAACATTTCAACTTTGCTTAAAATTCAATCATGGAGCTAGGTGGTGGTGGTGTATGCCTTTAATCCCAGCACTTGGGAGGTAGACACAGGTGAATCTCTGTGAATTCAAGGCCAACCTGGTCTATAGAGTAAGATCCAGGACATTCAAGGCTACACAAAGAAACCCGTCTCTCTCTCTCTTTTTTTTTTTTTTTTACATCAGTCATTGAAGGTAGAGAACTGGAGAAGAGGAGAGGAGGGTGTTGGTTTGAATGAGAACAACTCCCATAAACTCATATGTCTGAACACTTGATCCCCAGTTAGTGGAACTGTTTGGGAAGGACTAGAAGGTGTGGCTTTCTTGGAGGAGGTGTGTTACTGGGGTGGGCCCACACCACTTCCAGTTAGCTTTTCCTCTCCCTCCTACTCTCAGATAAGGATGTGAACTCTTAGCTACTGCTCCAGCACCACACCACCCATCTGCCACCATGATCCCCACCATGATGATCATGGACTCATCCTCTGAAACTACAAGCCAATAAACTTTCTCCTATAAGCTGCCTTGGTTGTGGCATCTTCATAGCAATAGAACAGTGTAAGCCAGAGTGAGGACTAAAGGATGAAAGAAGCCCTAGAAAGGCAAAGCTTCACCTGCCCTCAGGACTCTAGTTAGATGATGCTAGAATGTCATGAACACTTGGGTTCAGAAGGCTCAGAAGCTAAAGGTGGCTGTCACCAAGCCAGTGGTCTGAGCTCAGTCCCTGGGACCCATATGATAGAGGGAAAGAGCCAACTCCCCAATGTTATGTTCTGATTTCCATATATAAACCATGGCATTTGCATAGACACACGAAATAACATTTAAGTTTTAAAATTTGTAGATAAAAATAAAACAATGATAGTGGAATTCAACACTGCTTTATTGCTTTGATCTGTGCCACACTTTTTCCCTAGCTACTGTCATAAACCCAGGGATCATGCGTGGCCTGTTACCCTGGGGTTCCAGTCATGGGACTTGAGTCAAATATCTGAACAAAGGTGAGGATGGATGAGAGTGAGTTTTATACCATCACCCGATGGACAAACTTATTTGGAATCACCCCAGTTCCTGAGGCCCGTGTGATTGTTTACAGTTCACTTTTTGAGAAGTATTCTTTTATGCTTCTGGGGTTCCTTGTCAAAGCTGAGTCTACAGCCTCCTGAATGTTCTTTGCCACCCTGAGCCCTGACTTGATAGCAGTGTCAATCCAGCCATGGGGCATATCTGTGTGCTCACCTGCAAAAAAGACAAGACCTTCTGGCTGGCTGAGTTCCTGGGCATAGTCTACATATTGGTAAGGGGTGAAGAAGGCAAAGCCACCCATGGAATAGGGGTCCTGGCTCCAGTTCTTGACTGTGGAGTAGGGACAGAGGGCACGGAGTTCTTCTTTCTTGCGATTGTGAACGGCAGCTAGGTCATCCAGAACAATGTCCACTACCCGAGTGTGGTCCAGGGCTGTAAAGAATGTGGAGTCATCATCCAGGGTGTAAGATGCTAGGATGACGCCCACACCATTGGGGAAGATGTGACTGGGATAGTAGATGAAGCGGGAAGGCCGGTCAGTGGTAGATTTTCCACTTGAGATGCCATCGCGTTCCCAGAAACGCTGTGTGCAGGCCAGGATCACTTTGGTGGCACTATTGTAGTGGACAGAGCGCAGAGCATCCTGCTTGCTGAGAGAGAGAGGTGGCTGGAATTGGAGGAGCCGGGCAGCCTTGGCAGTGGTGGCTACTACCACAAAATCCGCAGTTAGCCGTGCCCTGGGCTGCAGAGGGTCAGGTGTCCTGTAGGTCACGTGGACACAGTCTCCAGACATCTCCACTTCCTCTGCTAGTGAGTAGAACAAGACAGTCCCTGGGAGGAGAGAATTGTGTAGGGCCTGGGGGAGCTGGTCAAAACCACCAACGATTTCATCAAACCTGAAAATGAACCAGCAGAGAGGAAGATGAGTTGGTTGATGGGTAGGGCCTTGGAAGGACAGGCTGCTGGAACTGGACAATGCCTGATCATAAGCTGACAAACACCCAGAACTGAATTCCTGCCTCCATCCACCTCGCAGGTTCTGGAACTATAGGCATTTGCTGCTGTTGCCAGTTTTATATGATGCTAGGGATGGAACCCAGGATGTCAAGCATCCTAGCAACTTAGCCAGAACCCCAGCCCTGTCCCAGGGTTCTTACAGCCCTTCCATAATGCCCTCAAGGGCTCCTCAAGGAGCAACAACAGGTTAAAGGACCGCTGAACTGAAGCTTAGGGCATTGATTTCTTTAGACATTCTGGTCTTCTGGCAAGGACTCCAGCCAGACTTCTTATCAATTTGAATCCAAGGAAAGTGGCTAAACATTATGGAACTGTGTTACTCAGTCTGCTCCCAAAACTTCCTCCCCTCTATGCCCCCTCTCTAAAAGCAGTTCTTAGCTTGGATTCAAATTGATAAGAAGGGCTGGAGTCCTTGCCAGAAGACCAGAATGTCTAAATAAACCAATGCCCCAAGCTTCAGTTCAATGGTCCTGTAACCTGTTGTTTTCACAAAACCAGTTCATCTTCATCTTTTGTTGTGGTGTTTGGAGACAAGCTGGGTCTGGAACTTCAGATCCTCCCACCCCTACCTCGGGAGTGCTGGCATTACAGGTGTGCACCACCTTGCCTGGCGCCCTTTTATCTTTATAGCTGCGGATCACATGGTTAGTGACCAATGCTGACTGGAGCCTGAGGTTTGCACCCCTGATAAGTCCATCTGGGCTGAAAGATGACAAGTGTCCCTTGAAGCAGGGCTGAGGCCACAGTCCCTGTTACAGGAGAGATGAGGCTCACAATCTCTTGATAGACCCTATCAAGAGGTTCTCAGTGTGGGGTCCCAAGGTAGGCAGCATCTGAGAAAGCATATCTCTGGGTTCTACCCTAGGTGTTTGCAATCCCCATCCACTCCAGTGACTGAGATTTCTTGGAGTCAGGAATCCCTTCTTTCTCCTTCCCTTCTTTGAGATTAGCCTTAAACTCGTAGATCTGTCTGCCTCTGCCTTCTGAGCACTGGGGTTAAAGGTGGTGTATACACCACACCTGGCTTCCCATTTTGGAGAAATTTTCTCCTGGCTTCTTAGCTGTTCCTTTCACTAGTGACATTATCAGTAACTAGTGATTCCTTGGCCCTGTCTCTGTTCGATTTCTCACCAGGGATCTTGGAAGAAGGAGATGATGCCACGCAGGGTCTCTGTAAAGGCCTCATAATAGCCAGAGTCAGTGTTCAGCAAGTCACCAATCATCTGCACAGCCCCACGGCTCAGTTTCCCCACCTTGATCAGGTACTCCTGTCATCATGCGTAAGGAAATAAGGCAAGCAGATGAGAATGTATAAGGAGATAACATGTGAGCCTTTCTTCCTATCCAGGGACATCAAGGAACAGACCTGGACAGGGTAGGACCCGTGTGTACCCTCTGGGCCCCAAGGCTGCCTTGCACATGTGTCCAGACATCATCCCCATGGTCCTCTGTATAGGGAAAATAGCTAACACTAGGTCTGGTTTTCAGTCTACACACTCTCAAGCTTTCATTCATGTAATCCTCTAAATAATGGTAAGGATTGCTGCTTTGCAGATAGGGAAACTGAGACCCAGTCTCTATGTTCTGCCATCGTGGACCCAGTCCAGCTTCTCCAGAAGACTAGGGTAGGAGGAATCTAAATACTAAAACCTTCTCATCCTGTCCTGACTTCCCACTTCTGCCCCATCACCTGCTGACCCAGCCACCTCATCAGAAGTGACCTCAGAGCTGGCTCATGGTGTACCTGTTGTCCTAATTGTGCTCTGTGCTTTGTGTTTCTGCTCATTGTCTTAGATCAAGCCAGCATGGACATGACAAAGCTGGCTAGTATGGCTTCGCCAGTTAGAGCGGGTGAGCATCCAGCTTACCTGGGGCTGCACTGCTCCCTGTCTATAGCTCAGGCAGGACTAGAGACTAGGCACTGAAAGAAACTTCTAGGATGTCTGGGTACCGCCAGTTGGGTTAAATGCCACTATTCAACATACATGTTTAAATCAGAGATTAAACCACAGGACCATGAAATCCTAGGAACAGTAACATCAGGGTTCCCAAAGACATCCTGGATCTGTTAGGACCTTCAACACCAAGGTTCAAAGAGGTTATCTCTGCCCCAAGTCTGAGGGTGTGTTCAATGGGTGTGGATCCTGGAGATCTCTGACTTGTCTTGGTTCTCTAATCTCTCTCATCACACTAAGCCCTTGAGTAAGCAATGGTCAGACCACACTGGCAACAAGCTCTGATCATCCCAACATCTGAAGCAAGCAAACCACAGCCTATGTAGAATGGTCAGGACCTGGAAGAGACCATCAGCTTCTCTCTCAGGATCGGCTGGAGAGTACCTACCACCCTCCCCTCTCCAGGCCCTTGGATGAGCTGGCTCCAGCACCCACCCACGAGCCAGCAGCCACATCAGATCACATCTGGAAGCTTCCTTGTGTTTTTGTATCTGCACTCCTTGGGGATTGAACTCAGGGCGTCTCACATGACAGATTAGTTCTCACATCAGTGGGTTATACCACAGGCCTAGGCTTTTCTGCTTTTCACTGTTGTCACATGTTATGAAAGATGTTTCCATCAGTGGTGACCTACATATAACAATGGTTCTCAGTGAAGATTCACCCAAGTGACACTGAAGGCATCTTGGTTTGTGCAAGTAAACATGATTTTTGCACAACTAACTATATTATCATCTAAAGATGCATGTTGAGACATTAACTCCTTGTTAACCAACACACACCTGTATAAGGCTTTCCCATACCTCTGTCTGCCTCTGGCTCTGTGGGTATTATAAATGACCCCCTTGATACAGCAAGCTGTGACTGAGTAGCCTGATTGCCCTCCTTGGATCGGTCTCTGTTTAGTTCCTTCCTTCCTCCCCTCCCTCCCTGTCTTCCTGAAGGAGCTGCATTCTCCCAGACAGTTAAGCTAGAGTAAAGTGCAGTGCAATACGCCAAGGTAGCAGCCCCACTGGGGTGGTTTCAAGGCGTAAGGTCCCAGAACTGACCTTGGTGGAGAAGGAGTCATACTTCTCCAGGACCTCACGGCAGCTGCTGTTCTTCAACTCTTCCACAATCTCAGGAGGGAAGAAGACAGGAAGGACATGTGGTGAGGGTCAGCCCACAAAGATTGTCAACCATGCCCCATCCATCCACATGTACCACACTGTTCAACTGTGTGTGTGTGTGTGTGTGTGTGTGTGTGTGTGAGAGAGAGAGAGAGAGAGAGAGAGAGAGAGAGAGAGAGAGAGAGGTGGGGGAGAGGGGGACAGAGAAGGAGAGAGACAGAGAGGGAGAGAGGGAGGGAACGAGGGAGAGGGAAAGAGAGAGAGGAAGAGAGACTATATGAAATCCTGGGTTCCAACTGTGTCCTAAATCTAGAATGGTGGAAATTTCACCTCTTCTTGAATGGACACCAGGTATACAAAGATCCAGGCTCCTCTGTCAGCCTTGGGGTTCTTATATATAGGAAGTCTACCACCTTGTCCTGTGCCGAGGACATTTCTGTGCACTTCTAGGCCACTGTGAAGCATGTAGGTGCCAGAGGCTGGCTCCACAGAGCTTCTAAGAGAGGCTGGGTATGCTGACCCTAAGTGAGCCAAGCAGGACCAGACTGGGAAACACCTGGGCAGAGGCCTCCTGGGAGTGCTCTGTTCCCACTGAGCTCAGTTGTCATACTGAAGTCCTCCCAGATCAAGGGTCAGAGAAGACAAAGGCATTGTCACTGCGGGGCCAGGTAGAAAAAGTGGGCAGGCAGTTGAGGCAGAGTGCTTACTGCTTTCCCTAACAAACTGCCAATCACCACAACGGTAGAATGTGCCGCTGGTCCCCTACCTAGCATCATTTTATCATGTTAACATGTCCTGTCACTTAATCCTCACAGTGACCCAGAAACAAGAAGCTCTGGGAATAATGGAGAAGAAAGGAGCCAACAAGTATTTTTCCTGCAGTCACACAGCACATTGAAACCCTGTAGGGCTCTCTCTGTAATGAACCTGGACCCACCATGATGGTTTCATGGCAGCTACTTTGTCCATGTCTGTACATGCACAGATGTTTGGGGTCTGAGGAAATACTGACTGCAGAGCCTGTAGCTGACACAGGACATAGTCATGAGAGGGAGTGGAGGTCAGTTAATGGTCAACTGGTATAGGTTTCCTGCATTCAAGGATCTGGGGTCCACAAAAGATCCTCCCTGGGAAGAAACTTGAGGTTGCTGGTGATAGGTGGCCCCGAGGGAAGAGGTGGGCTGCTCTCCACTCGGCCTTACCTTCCTCAACGACTTATCAAAGAGCTGTTCTGCTGTCTTCCCCACCTCATCAGCTCTGACTGAGTAACCCAGCAGGCCAGGGTCAGCCTGCACAGCCCCCGATCGATGCCGAACTCCATTCACCAGCACCCAGGTCTGGTTGTTATAGGGGCTGAATTCCTTTAGCATCAATCCAAATTTCTTGATGAGCTCCCGAGAAAGCCTGTGAAGAGAGTCGGAGGCTTCAGATTCTGAGAGCCAACAGCCCTTTTGGTTTCCTGGTCCTTCTTCCTGCCTCCCTTGGGTTCACCAAGACCATCCCTGGCCTTCTTCCATGAAAGGGATGCTTGGCACCCAGGTCATTGCACTAGACTAGAACTGGACGAACCGGACTTCCTGCTGGTGGCCCTCTATGATGGCCGAGCTCTCTGCCACTTTGTATGGAGCCTACAACCTTCACACTTCCAAGAGTGAACATTCCAGTTCCCGGAGGCACAGTGAAGACTGGTGTGCAGAGTGTGTCTGTGGAGCCGTCTTTCCTGGAGGCAATGTACACCCACCACTCTTGAACATCTCCAAACTTTTCACCCATTTAGAAAGAATCTCCTGGAAGGATGTAAGGCTCCCTACCATTTGCAAACTCAGTAGGCTGCTCTGACTTGCCAGCAATTTTATTTTGGACCACCTGTCTCTTGTGATCCTCAACCCATTCTCCTTAGCAGTCAAACCTTGCAGTTATCTCCTTATATGATTAAACTCTGAGGCTGGGAGATGCTCCTGGGATGCCCTCCGGCTGGGAGATCAGTTGAGTCAGACCCTAACCCCTGGACTTCCCAGCAAGAACTCCATGCACTCTGGTCTGTATTGGCTCAGTGTGATGGCCCTCATCCCAGCCTTCCCCCTTTGCTTCAGCTGTTCTCAAGAGTACCTGTGGTTGTTAGGGATCCTCATGGCACCCAGCTCTATGTACCAGTGTGCTCCAGGAACTCTGTGAGTTTCGACTCTGCCACCTACACGCCCTGAGGCCTCCAGGACAGTCACCTGGAAAAACAGACAGCTGTTTAATGAACTCAGTGAGGCTTGTCACATACCGTCCATACAACATCCTCCCTTGTGGCAGACCCAATTTCCTTTCCTCCCTCATCTTTCCATTCCCCTCCCCCTTCTATCCTTCCTTGCTTCTTTCCTTTCTTTTTCAGTGCTGGGGATGGGACGCTCAGGCTGTTCCTCATTTATCACTAAGCCATGGCCTTAACTTCATCCTGCCTTTTTCTGGAAGTTGTTACTGGGCAAGCTTACCTGCTCTCCTACCCCAGCTACCCTGGAGTCCTAAAGCTTCCCTTTGGCCACAGCTCCCCAGGGATGTCCACAGCTTGGTCTCCCACATCCATGTTTAGAGCCCAGCCTTCCCACAAGAGATTCTCCCCTGCCCCATCACATACCTGGTGGCCAGCATCCTGCAAGGTCTTGGCCGCGGTGAGCCCAGCCATGCCTGCCCCAATCACTACCACTTGCTTCCTCTCTGCTGTTTGCCTCAGTCCATTCCGAGCCAGCTGCAGCAGCTCTTCATACTGAGGATCTTCAAAGCATTTGACAAGCTGGCTGTTGAAGGCCTGGGTATCCAAGCTCAGAACAGAGAGGAGCATGAGAGTCAGCCAGCCAGAGAACATAGCTGTGGGTATGGCAGCTGGGCAAATGGTAAGGGATGAAGGAGCACTGGCCATAATCCTTGATCTGGAGAAGATTTATCATTGGACCTGTGATGCAATATACCAGGCACTCCCCTACCAATGAGAGCCTTAGTCATGGGTCCTCCCAAGTTTACCTGCCACTCTTCCTGCTTAGGCCACAAATGTCCCTCAGGTACCAAAGCCTCTCACTCAGGGAGTGACACATGCACTTGTCTACCCAAGGTGCCTTCCCCTCCCTCAGTCAGTGGAACTGTCATGCACACAGATGATGTAGACCTGCCCATCACATTGGATTTCCCCATTCCCACCACCATTTGAGGTGGAGAGACTGACTGCTTCAATGAGAAGACCCTTAACTCAGTACCACTGTGGGGGACGAGACTGGAGTGAAACCTTACAGAGTAAAGCAACAGCCCCTGAGATGTGCATGAGGTTACCAGGTTCCCAGGACCCAAAGGATCATCACAGGCTGCCTCTCAGAGATGAGCGTGGCTCCTTAAAGTTAGAGTTTGCCCAGCAATGAGCCTGTATTTTCACACTTCTCTTCTGATGTGATTCTGTCAATTCCGGCTTCACTGTGGGAGAGGCAGGCCACACCTTCTGTCTGGGAGCCCATCAAAGGTGTGTGTTTTGTGGTAGTTGAGTTCTTGGTTTCAAAGCTATTGTCTGTGTTACAGGACAAATTCTGTTTTCCCAAAATTCCTATGTTGAGGCTTTAACCCACAAGATCTCACAATTTGACACCATTTAGGGTTGGTGGCCTTTGGAAAGATGAGCAAGGTAAAATGAAGCTGTGGGCGTGGGTCCTCCTACAACGTGGTGTCCTTATAAGAAGAAGTTATGTAGGCCATGGAGCCTAAAGGAGGACTGTTACTGCCTCTCTCCTACGCTGGTATAATTTCTAACTGCATCCTAAATGTTTGTCCTTATATCCACAGGGAAGTGGTACTCTCATCCCTCAACAAAGAAGGTTCTTTTGCAGCAGAGACCATTACAGGAAGCCGCAACTGGTCAAAATGCAGAGACTGTGACCGTGGGGAACCCAGGCCCAGCTGATACGTCTACAACACAGTCCCTCCAACTAAGGCTCAAGGAGCATCAAGAAAGGAGTGGTAGAAAGACTGTAAGAGACCAAGGACCAGACATTCACTCTGAGATAGTCTTTAAAAAAAACAAAAAAGGGGGCTGGAGAGATGGCTCAGCGGTTAAGAGCACCGGCTGTTCTTCCAGAGGACCCGGGTTCGATTCCCAGCACCCACATGGCAGCTAACAACTGTCTGTAGTTCCAGTTCCAGGCAAACACCAACGCAAATAAATAAATAGATAATAAATAAATAAAGTTTAAAAACAAACAAACAAAAAAGGACAGGAAGTGGGGGTAGGGAGGAGAAGGTGAGCCTGGGAAGTTAGGTGGAGGAGTTAGAAGTGACTAGATTGTATGAAATTCTCAAAAGAGTAATAGTAATATCGTATTTTTTAAAAAGGAAGAGGGAATATGAGCACTAAAGAGAAACAGTCGGGATGCCCCACAGAAAGGCAACACCCATGAGGACATGATGAAAACCTTAAGAGACCAAAGGCCCACCAGCAATGTCTTTGTTGGGACATCCATCCTCCATGAGACATACCATACTCCAAAGTATTTTCTACCTCAGTTTGATCTGACTAATCCAGGTTGCTCCTCTGCATCTTTTCTCATGTTGATGAAGAAAAGATCAGTTGGGTACTTTTCTCCAGGAACATAGTTTACCACTGAACTACGTAGTAGCATCACAGAAAACGGAAGCAGAGAGCTGGCCACCTGTGTTTGACTGAGTGCTTGCTCTCTCATCCCATCCCACCCATCACCGTGTCCCGGTGTTCCTGCTCAGCACTCATACTCGGCACGTTAGATAATTGCTCAACCTGTCTTATCCAGCATGAATCAGACATCGGTTCTATCTGCACAGAAACACCGAGGAATATGAGTGTGGAGGTTATGAGCAGAGGGAAAGGTGGTGGGTAAAAGAGTGGATGGGCAGACTTAGGGAAGGACCCACCGACAGAGGTTGTCCTGTAGCCTCCGCAATCATCACAGACACCAGGTCTGGGGTCAGAGCCAGGGGCCAGGGTTTTGTCTGGACTTGTTGCTCATCCTTCGACTCAGTTTTATAGCCTACCTCTGTCTGCTTTCCTCGGGGCCTGCCTGACTCCAGACTGCCTCTGTGAACCTGTGCACTGGGCATCTGGCTTTCTAATTATGACTGAGGAATGAACACATACACATCACCATGACCAGAATCCGGCCTTTCTTCTTTAAGGAGTGGAATCAGGACTAAGGAAGTAGATTCTACTTTGAAATCAGAAGCCTCAGGTTTTCCCTTTGCTCCCTAGTGAGGCACTTATTTACATGTATTCAGTGTGCGTGTGAGCATGATTCAGTATGATACTGTAACACACTCATATGGTACGCACCCATCACCTTAACTACATTGCTATATTGCTAGAACATGGTGCCTGAAATTCCCAGCAACTATCCTTTTAAAAAGGCTGGGCCATCTGGGAAACACAACTTCCTTGAGCCCTTTTTTCCCTGAGTGGAGGACATTTGTTCTGGGCTGCTCCCATTTTCCTGTAAGTTGCCCTGCCCTGGAGAACCATGCCAACAAGGTGACTCCAGAGAACAGCAGAGGAGAACAGAGCATCTTTGAGTTTCAGGAGCTATTAAAGCAACCCACAGTTCTCAACTGCATGCAGGGAAAAGAAAAAGAACGGAGCCCAGGCGACCACAAGCATTTACTATACAAGGTGAAACCGACACCAGACCCACAGCCTGTGTCCTTCCACCCACCCTTGGCTTTAAAGAGTCATGTGACCTGTGTCTGTGGTGGGGTGACCACTGAGAAATCCTGTGTCTGCTGAAGTCAGGGACCATGTTTGCCCTGTTTACACTGCATTAATTCTAAGGCTAATGTGTCCACAGAAATACTGTGGACACGTGTGCAATGACCTTGTTGGAGGAATGGATAAAAATCTGTCAGTGAGGAACAGGACAAGAAACTCTCACATCCTGAATCTGTTTGTTTCTTTGAGATAAAGCCTCACCGAAAGCCCCTCAGGCTGGCCTGGAAGGTTCTAGCAGTTACTACATGAGACCCTGCCTCAGAAAAAAAATCTACCAAGGACGGAGCATGGTTGTGTACACCTTAATCCCCGTGATAGAGGCAGGAAGATCTTAGAGTGTGAGGCTAGCCTGCTCTACACAGGGAGTTCCAAGACAGTCAGGACTACACAGAAAAAACCTGTCTCATAAAAATAACAGCAAAAATCTACCAAGGAGGGAACTGGAGAGGTGGCCTATCAGTTAGAGCCTGACTATGTTCTGTTCCCAGCACCCACAAGGGGCTCACTGCCATCTGTAACTCCCATTCCAGAGGATCCAATGTTCTCTTATGGCCTGCATGAGTACCAGACACACGCATGACATACATGCAAGCAAAACATTCCTGAATATATACTTAATATATATATATATACATATGTTTATATATATATCAATATATTTGGTATATATGAATATATATTTGATAAATATAAAGAGAGGGAAAGAAAAGGTTCTAATGTTTTACAATGAGGTAACTAAACCAACAACCTAATTAATATTTTTTGTTTGTCTTGTGTTTTTGTTTTTTTAATTTATTTTTATTTTATGTGCATTGGTATTCTGTCAGTGTGAGGATGTCAGGTCCTCTGGAACTGGAGTTAAACAGTTGTGAGCTGCCGTGTGGGTGCTGGGAATTGAACCCTGGTCCTGTGGAAGAACAGTCAGTGCTCTTAACCGCTGAGCCATCATCCAGTCCGTTGTTTGTTTGGTTACTGAGACATGATCTCAGGTAGCTAAAGCTGGCCTCAAGTTCCTGACCTGCCTGCCTCTATTTCCCAAGTGCTGGGATCACAGGCCTCAGCCATCATGGCCAGCTTTAGTTTAATTTTGAGATGGGGTCTTACCCTGTAGCGTGGACTAGTCTTGATCTCTCCATCCTCCTGCTTCAGCCTTCCAAGTGACAGGTCCACAGGTGTGTACAGCCATGCCTGGCTTCCTTGAACATTTTGTAAAGAACAAGAAGAGGAATTTGAACAAGAGAAATCTGAAAAGATATTGAACAACAATAACTGTGTAAATGGATGAAAACACTGCCTCTGCCCTGTGATTAAACACTGTACTATGTGCTAAATTATCACACTGTACTCCATGAATACATGTGATCATTATATACAATTAAAAAGAAAAAGATAGAGCTGGGCATGGTGGCGAACACCTTTAATCCCTGCACTTGGAAAGTGGAAGCAGGAGCGTCAAAGATTCAAGGTTCTTAGCTACAGTTTGAGTGGGGGATACACGAGACCCTGTCTTTAAAAGATTAATTTAAACAAAACCAACTCTGTCCCTTTGTCAAAATGCAGCTGTCAGGCGATTTCTTTTATGTCATTGGTTTGGAAACCAGGGTCACCTTGGTTCTAGAGCTGGGTGATGGGAAAGACAAGGGAAGGGTGAGGGTGCTCCAGAGCACTGGCCTAGCAGGTTCCGGGGGTGTTCACCGAAGCCCAGCATGGATCTGTCGGATGGGCATCAGGATCACGCTTCCCTCCCATCCTGGAGAAGAGAGAGCCCAGGTCCTGGGGTACCATACACAATCTGCTGCTGTCTACTCCAATCTACTCCAATCGCATCTGTTCCTCTTGTCACTCACTAGGGGCTTAATGAATCTTTTCACCAATTCCCGGCCAGAATCTGCAGCAGGGATCTGAAATCTCCTGAGTGTCTGTCCAGGACTGCTCAGCTGCTTCCTTGGGGCCTTTCACCTCAGCATCTACTCCTCCCTCACACCCCTCCCTACTGCTTCTGCCACCTGGACTGAGGGCTGTAGGACTGCGCTCTCTCTCTCTCTCTCTCTCTCTCTCTCTCTCTCTCTCTCTGTGTGTGTGTGTGTGTGTGTTTCTTTTTCTTTTCCATCCATTCATCTCTCTCTTTTCTCTCTTCTTTTCTTTTCCTTTTTTGAGACAGGGTCTCACCATGTAGCCCAGGCTAGCCTGGAGCTCACAGTGTATCCCAGTCTAGCCTTAGTCTCTCTCTTATACTTCCTCTTAGATTTTTCTTGCCCTGAAAAAGTCACCCCTTCCTTCTTCCTCCAGTGCTTTGGGGCACCGGGAACAGAAACTTCCGGGCAGTGCCTTTTCCTGCTTGCCGAGCCCCTGCTGTGTCCTGCACTTCTGACACACCTCTGGCTTCCAGGACTTGAGCCTATTTTTCCTGGAGCCCTTCTGAGAACTGTCACCCATTCATGTCCCTGCCCATATGGGATGGAGCACCTTGGAGGCGTGGCGAAGCCTTTGTAAAGGCCGGTGCGGACCCATCTACAGAAGGGCTGAACCTGAGACTGGTGGAAAACAGAGGTGAAAAGAGCAAGTACAAGCACAGCCTCCCGCTGCCCTGCACAGCCCCCCCCGC
>PVIH01009777.1:54412-80028 GCA_004025045.1 Sigmodon hispidus | reverse complement strand
CTAGTGGGCAGACACAGACCGTGGCCTAGTGGGCAGACACAGACCGTGGACTAGTGGGCAGGCACAGACCGTGGACTAGTGGGCAGGCACAGACCATGGACTGACTAGTGGGCAGACACAGACCGTGGCCTAGTGGGCAGACACAGACCATGGACTAGTGGGCAGACACAGACCGTGGACTAGTGGACAGACACAGACCGTGGCCTAGGGGGCAGACACAGACCATGGACTAGTGGGCAGACACAGACCATGGACTAGTGGGCAGACACAGACCACCAACCCAGTACCCATCTGCATCTTTTTAAATCAAAGGATCTCTGATGCTATTCTAAGTGCCTAATAAAAGGCAAACATCATACTACCTATGATCTTTTGAAAAAAAGAAAAGAAAAAATGGTAGGCAATGTCATAAGACATGTTATTTCTGGTGTAGTTCCTGAAAATATTTCTAAGAAGTTAAAAGTAGTACACAGTTGCTATCTTTCATCTGATTACCTAAAATAATAACCTCATCTTACAGCTGAGGACTATACTATTGAACAGATTCTATTTAGTATTTTAATAAAAACCTACAGCTAGATATTGGGGAAAAACTGGAATATCAGAGAGACAGGGAAGAAACCAGAGTCAGTTCACACCCAGTGAACGCCTCAGACTGACTGGTTGCTCAGATGGAATGCTAAATTTCTCCTTCTCCTGCCTTATAGCCCAGCTATTTTACTTCCTGGTTCAACTCTCCTAGAGCTAGGATTAAAGGTGTGAACTACCACGGCCTGGCTGTTAGACCTTGAACTCATAGAGATCTAGATGATCTGTCTTCCAAGTGATGAGATTAAGGGCGTGGGTCACCACTCCCTGACCTTCATGGCTTGACTGTGGGTGACTCTGTTCTGATATTCCAGATTATTTTTATTATATGTATAATATATCACCACATTATACTCTAGTAATAAAGTACTCTGGGGAAGTAAGACTCTGACCACAATGATATCAATTACCTGAGCACAGTGCCATCAGCTGCAAATTTGATGAAGGTGCCATCTTCCAGATCCAATGCCAAACCCTTGCAACTGAAATGGAAAAGTCTGATTATCAACCAACTCATGTATGGAGTGAACCTTTGTAGTCAGAATATTTGTGGCTTGTCTAACCCAAGGTCTAGCCCTGTAGCTCTATAGCCACTTAGCCCTAAATAATCACACAAAGGCTTATATTAATTACAAGCTATTTAGCTTATGGCTCAAGCTGATTGCTTGCTAGGTCTTACAACTTAACCCATTTCTATTAATCTATTGTGTTGCCACATGGCTCGAGGCTTACCTGTGTTCCATTACATCTTGCTTCCCTGAGTGGCAGCTCCCAGCATCTCTGTGTGATCTATCCTCCTTCCCTTTTATCTACACTTAGATTTCCTTTCTCCCCGTAAGCTGGCTTCATAGGCCAAAACAGCCTCCTTATTAACCAATGATATTTCGCAGCGTACAGAAAGACATCCCACATCAAACCTCAGAGATGACAAGCTGCATTATTAAATGTTACAATGTTAAAAGAGATTTTCTCCTCACTTAAGCAAACAATGCTTATCAATGAGAGGGATTATCCAGGAACTGTAAAATTGAGTATCATCTAGAAACCTGTACGTAAGGAAAACTGCCAGAAGGCAAAGGGTGATGTGTTCAGCTTAAAGTCTTTAGACTTTTGTTAAAAAAAAAAAAAAAGACACTGAAGATTATTCTGCAGCTTGTTAAAATATACAAATGTTTTCCATTATCTAAAACACATAGGCAGGTAACATGGTTCAGTGGGTAAAGTGACCACTGAGCACAGCTTCCAACCCTTTTATTGGAAGGTCAATTCCCAGATCCATGATGGAAGAGAGAACAGACTCCTGAAAATTGACCCCTGACCTTCACACACACACACATGTTTGTATACATGTTTTCATGTGTGTTCACATGTGTGCACCTATGTATAGGGGCAGTCAAGAGGCCAACACCAGGACTCCTTCCATCTCTTCACTTACTTTTCAACAGTCTCTCTCACTGAAGCTGGAGCTCACCAGTTACCTAGGTGGACTGGACAGAGAGGCTCTGAGGTCCCGTCTCTTGTCTCCCTAAGGCTGGGGTTATAGAGAAGCCACCACACTCAGGTCCGTTCTTCCCTCCATCCATGGCCCTTTCTCTCTGGAGAGTTGTGTATGTGTGTCTAGTGTGCTTCAATCACACTCGCCATTCCAACTGCTCTGAGTCTCCCCATCCTCTATTATTTACTGCCAAGCCCCTGTGTATGCTTGGTTGTTGTTGCCCTGAGTCCACTTACGTGTATGGGTAGAGGGCCATCTACTGGTACCTGGCTGGCCTCTCCCAGCTCCCTCTTCCCTCTCCCCAGTAGCCATCAGTTAACAGTGGCTCAGCTAAAGGTGGGTGGGATTTGGTGTCCATCACCCTGCTCATACTCCAATTTTATCAGCTTGAGCATCCCCAGTGTGCTGTCTTGACCTCTATGAGCTCACATGCGCAGCCCGCTGTTCCCTGTAGCCGTTCACCACCTTACCTCTTACAGTCTGTCCACGCTCCTCTTGCAATGATCTCGGAGTCTTGGGAGCACCACCTCCCCTGCTTTTGTGGGCTCTGGAGCACTAAACTCAGGTCTCCTGCTCACAGTTCACTGACTAAGGCATCTTCCCGGTCCTATTTCCTTTCAGAGACAAGGACTTCCTATGCTGCCAGCTCACCCTGAATATCACGCTCCTACCTCGGGCCTCAGGTGGCAAGAACTATACTCATACTTGTATGCATATGCTCCACACTTGTCTAAACTGAACGATTTAAATTGGTTAAGCTTTTTCCTTGTTTAGATGAGAATGAAAAACAAGGAACACCCTTTGTGAAGTTAAGAATCATAAACCAGGCAGGGAATGAACAATAAAAATAATAAAGAAGTATGTATTCAAACGTCCTAATTTAGTCACTTATTTAAACATGATGATTGACGAATCTCTCATGGTTTTGAATAACAAGCTTCATTGTACAGAAGTAAATTTTAGTTTTTTAATAACTTCTCAACATCCTGTGACTGACTGAAACTACATATAAATACCCTACAGGTAGTCACAAGCTGAAAGCTTATTTTCATATGAAACAAAGTCTAGACATGTTTAAAGTACAAAAGGCTTTAACTCATTAAACACAAAGCTTGTGTAGAAGTTATTTTGGCCTTTGACTCAATTGCACATTTTACCATCCACCTTCACAGACGAGTACGCACTAAGATTTTATCAGCAATGAATAAGAGCTGGGGGACTGGGGAACTTACCAGAAATCCCAGTCCTCTGCTGTCAGAGTGAGCAACTCCTTATCATAACCCTTCTCCTTGACCAAGAACTGAGCAAAGCTGTTATAAATGAGCTGCAAATAAGGGAAACAAAAAGAGAGATTAAAGTTCACAACTCATTCTTCATTTCATATACCTGAAAACCTAACGGAATCACTGATGGGACCAGAGAGCAGGGCGATATCCATAATTGTGATGTTCTGCCAGTTAATACCCTCCCCAGGTCATCTGTCAGCCCCAAGGAGCACTGAAATTATACCATCAGGACATAACTACACACCCAAACCAGGTGTAAGATTTCTCCATTGTGCCTAGTTGTCTTCTATACAAGTAAGAGGCTCCTTGTGTCCGACAGATAGAAGCCTCATGTTTTTTCTTAGCTCACCTGCCCTCCCAGATATATCTCACTGGGTCTCCACTCAGCCCAGGCTTCTGTACAGACCAAAGCGAGAGATAATAATAGAGTGGCCAGCTTGCTTCTTGTCCTGGTGACAGTCGAGAAGCTACAGATTGGTGATCATCATTAAGACTTGGCAATGCCCGGTAGCACAATGGAGAAGGGAAGCCCTTAGAAGCCTGCATAGAATAAACCAGAGCTCTGATTGTTGACAGACCTGATTTTTCAAGTGTTTTAATTAAAATACCCATATTTAATAAGCAACTTGACGCCTGATGCAGAAACATGAGGACGGAAAATCTGGGTGTAACACCCATTTTTTACTTGAGCACTGGGGGTCAAAGGAAGGTGGCTCCCCAGAACTTGCAGGTCAGCTAGTCTAGCTAAATCTGTGAGCCAAGTTCAGTGATAAACCATCACTTAGAAGATATGGCAGGGCTGGTGAACCCAGGGACATGGAGAAGCAGGTAGGTGTAGATACCAAGGGGCCTGCATCCTGCAGTAGCTAGGGTAATGGGGGCTAATGGGGCCTGGGTGCTAGGGATGAGAACAGAGAAAGCAAAGACTTCTGCCAAACAGAGCTGCTCTTTGTCTATAAGCTGATTAAAAACAGTAAGCATGACTCTTGTCTAGAGCAGTGTGGCCCTCATTCAGGTCACATTATGTATCAACAGTTCTAAATTATGGAGGTGATTCAGAATGGGTGCTGCCTCTTAAAGTCACTAGACTTAAGGGAGAGGCCCTGGTGGACTTCTATATGATTTTTTTTTCTCTTCTAAAATAGCATCTCACTATGTAGCCCTGGCTGGCCTGAACCTAAGAGAGATCCATCAGCCTCTGCCTCTCAAATACTGGGATTAAAAGAACTTGTGCTAAACCACACTCAGCTCCTACCGGATTTTTGAAATCTAGAAGACCACAGACATACAATTTGAAAGCCATTTTTTAAAATGTACTGAGTCACACCAAAGTTCAAAGTAACTACTCTGAACAGTGACAGAATATCCGCCATGATCCTTCCTGTAACTATTGCCAGCCTGAGGTTAACAGATGTAAAGCAAACAGAAGTGCTTGGCACATAGGCCAATTCAATGGAAGCTTTTGCTATTGTCCTGTGCTAGCTACAGACCAAAACCATGACTGACTGTAACACCTGCCCATTTGTAATCACAGGTTTGGCTCCCCCCGGAATCTGCCAAATAAAAGAGTTGACTAGGTAAATCCACATGTTAGATTAATAGCAACTAGTTTCTTTGTTTCTGATAAGTGTTTATGCAATAGTTGAGATGTTCACAAAAACCAGAAATAAAATTCAAATTGAACTGTGTGCCCTGTGTTTTAATTTGCTAAACCTGGCAACCCTGCTGTGTTGGAAAATGAGGCAATGCCCAGAAATGGAAAGGTTTCAAGTTAGTTCAGATATCCAACTTACAAAAAACGAATTAGAAGACCTGGCTGGACAGGGCTCCTCTTGGTTAACACTGGAAAGACTGGTGTGTGGCTGCTCCTTCAGATGGGGCAGTTATTCAATGTCAGACACACCATTCTCCTGAAACTAGTGAGTGAATATTATCTGACATTTTAGTCTGCAAGCCCAAAGAACACGGGTCAAGTGCCATGTCCTCTGGGATGCTATTCCTGAGGCCCTGGGTGACGGGCCACATACAGGTCCACATTTGCACAGCACCAGGTACTTGTTAAATGCCCTCACTGAGCAAATCCTTGATTTCTCTCCAGGTGTCTGCAGTTCCCACCTTCTGAACATCTAACTCTTCTGTCCTTTGCATGCTCCTTTCACCTGTCACCACCCAATTCCATCTCCATGTGGACACCCTGCTCTAGGCCCTTCCTCTATATTTTAAGAGTGCCTGGGCATGAGAAATGAGAACTCAAGCCCGAGCATCATGCTGGGTGACTGAAAGATATCAGGATCTGCTACGGACTGAACCTTTCTGTGCCGTCCAGAGGGGCTATAATGTTGCTTCAGCTAATCTTGTTAACTTGGCTGGATTTGAAAGCATCCAGGAGACACTTCTCTATGATTGTCTTTGAGGGTGTTTCCATAGAGATTTAGCTGGAGAGGTACAACCTACCCTAAATGAAAGCCAGACCACCCCAAGAGCTCAGGCCTCAGACTGAATGAAAGTGGAAAAGACAGTAGAGGGTTGGGATATGACTCAGTAGATACAGTACTTGGCCTACAAATACCTGTAACCTAAGTATAGCGTGGCAGAGACAGGATTTTCCAAGAGCTCCCTGGCCAGCCAGCCTAGCTGAAAAAAAATGAGCTAGCTCTAGGTTCATTGAGGAAACCCTATCATAAAAAATAAACTGAAGGGCTGGAGAGATGGCTCAGCGGTTAAGAGCACTGACTGTTCTTCCAGGGGACCTGAGTTCAATTCCCAGCACCAATATGGCAGCTCACAACTGTCTATAATTCCAAGATCTGACACCCTTACACAGTTATACATGCAGGCAAAACACCAATTCACATAAAATAAAAATAAGTATTTAAAAAAATAAACTGAAGCAGTTAGAAAAAAGTCTCAGTGGTAGATGTGCCTGTGGCCAAGTCTGATAACCTGAGTTTAAATCCCAGATCCTACATGGTAGAAGGAAATAATCAACTCCACACGTGCATACATGTGTATACACACACACATACACACACACACACACACACACACACACACACACACACAGGGGCATATCTTGTATGTGTGTGTGTGGTGCGGGGGAATTCTAAACAGTATCTGGGAAATGTTAGAACCTTATGGTGAGTGTTTGCAGAAGTTAGGTTATGAGGAAAATTGGAGGTGGCGACATGATAAAGTTCATAGGTAGGAAGGGAAGAACTGGGGGTGAACTGAGACCCCAGATGAAGCAGATAGGACAATGTAAAGAATGGACAAGGCCCTCCAGGATGGGCAGTACCACACAGCAAGACAACAAAGACTGCCCTCCACTATGAGGATAGAAAATAACTTTCCACCATTGGACCAATGACAGGCTGTTGCCCACTGAGAGGCTACTACCGGTGTGTGCTTCATTTCCATGTCCCTAACTATGCCAACTATGCTGAGGTGCCAACATGCTGTGAGATTTAGAATTACTACACCAAACATAATCTGAGCATCACCAGGGTACCATTTTCCAGCCTTTAAACAGCACTGAGATTCAAAATTCTCAATTGAGTATCTTCTGGATCTTACATTCTGAAGTTTTTATACCCCTACACTTATCAAATTGGCTCTTAACATGACAGTGGTTAAGCAACATTCCCAGTAAAAGATGCTGCCTGCAGATGAAGTGCATGAGAAAATACGAACTAGAAAGAGATTTGGAAGGCATGGAAGGTAGAAAAATAACATCCAAAGATCTATGTGAAAGAGTAGCCAAAGGACCAAGACTTTAAGAAATGCCTCTGAACTGTCATGAGGAAGGACGTGAGATCTGTGTCACTGGCAAACAGAACAAGTCACCAGCAGGGAACACACACTTAATAAACAAGCATCTGAATGCAGAAAATACACGAGTGATTCAAAAGTATATGCACTAGTGAGCCATAGCTCAACCCAAATACTCTGGATGCAAACTATAACAGCAAACAATTGCTCTTTTACCAGGGACAAGCTCTCAGCAACACACACCCACTGCCCACTTAATTCTAACAAGGGAAACAGAAAAAACCCAGGTTATTTGCCCAGCGTCACAGACCTGGACACGTGGAGCTAGTGTCCCGAACTAGCTGCAGTCCTTCTTAGAACTTTCACTATAAAACTGTTAATTCTTCATGTTCTTGCAAAACCGAAGGGCCAGAGAAAGCAGGACAATTAAGATGAGGGTACAGGTCTACAAACACAGCACTGGATTAGTGAGGGCCCAGATTACGTTGAGATTACAACTTTATTTAAATTGCACAGAACAAGCAGCAGCTGCACAATAAATGCTCGTTTTCTTCTCTTGATAAAGACAAAAGTAGGGCTAAAACTTTAATGACTTTCGGCCGGTGTTTCTCGCAATACTATTACACAGTCTCTCCTTAAATGCAGTGCTTAAACTCTGACAGATGATCGTGCAAAAGGAAAGATGCAGCCACCTTTTCTATAAGTCCAAAACAAGTAGCTGTACCCACTCAGCTGGTGTCCAGAGGAATTGGATAGAAATACTGGGGCCTAGGATCAGCAAATGACGCCCCAAACACCCGACCTGGTTTTTCCAATCCCTAGAAGCCAGTTCCCAGGCTCTACCTGGTGCTATCTTCTGCCCCAGGTTGCTTTCTCTGTCCCCGCAGGGCCCCAAAAGCACACTTCCGCCCAGAGCCCCGGGACCTAGGACTCTGCGCAGCCGCCGAGGAGGCCGTGCGCCGGGTACTGCCAGCGCCACTCACCGGGGCGCTCTCGGGCAGGTTATAGCGGCACAGAGTGTGGTCAAGGTCGAAGCCCACCACATCGCAGGCGGCCAGGGAGAAGTGCTGAGCCATGACTGCGCGACGGAGGGTGCGGAGACCGGAAGGTTAGGAGAGAGAGCGGGCATAAATTACCCAGACCTGGAGCGCACGGAGAAGGCGGGCCAGGGCGGGGCCTGACGGGGCGGGGCGGGGCCTGACGAGGTGGGGCGGGGCCTTACTGGACTAACGGGGCCAGACGATGGGGCGTGGTTTGTCAGGGCGGGGCCGGCCGAGTGGGGCGGAGCCTGAACTCTGGTGGCCCGAGGTTGGCGGCTCGCAGCCACAGGCCCCGCCCCTCCTATAGCCCTTGTCTGAGGCCGGTCCACCTCCCGGGATGCGGCAGTTCTGCAGGCTCCAGCAGGCTCCAGCAGGCTCCTTACCCAGCTTCCACTCTGTACAGTAGAGCGAGTACTCCAGGAGCTGAAGTGTCCACCTGTGACCCTGTTAGCAAATGTCTCTTGCTTAAGGTTACTCATTAGTCAGAACTCTGGATCATCTTTCAGGCGCCACACAACTAAGCGATCCCAGTGACACCTCATCCTTTATTCTTGAGTGTGGGATAGAGTGAGATGGAGGAAACGTCACGCACAAATAGCTGTTGGACCTCTTCAGTATATAGTTTGGTAGGTTTTCTATTGTCTAGGTGAGTTTTGATTGTGTGTGGAATCAACAACTTTTTACTCTATTGTTTGCTAAGAATGAAAGGCAGTTTTTCCATCATTTCATCAAGTGGAATGCCTTAGAAAATATATTAGACATTATTAAGGACCACTTTGCCAAAAGACACTAAGGCTGGTGGCTATTTGATGTCACTGCTTTTAATTGAGCTTTTCTACGAAGACATCAAAACCTTATAAATGAATGGGGTATACTACACAACCCTTTACAAGCAGAAAGCACAGAGAGATCTGACGGACGATTTGCTCTATTAAAGACTATATCTCTATCTATCATCTATCTATCTACTATTTTATATACAGAATGGCTAATCCGATTGATACAAAGGATGCCAGAGACATCTTCCAGCCTCTATAAAACCAGTATATTAAGATCTCTACCTCACAGCCCTTCATTTAAAAGAGAAAAATACATATCTATTACCTTTATACTGTTGCTCTAAATTTAAAAGAATGCTTTGTCTAATGAGAAAGAACAATCGATATGACATAATGATACAGCTGATTGAGAATTACATTGAACCCCCACAGATACTCTTAGGAGGTGAATAGACCAATCAAGGGATTAATTTAGTTCAATAGATAATGCAGTTGATTAGAATGTTTATAACACCTAGTGGACTCATTTTAAAACTAATTATTAACTTTTCTGCTTTAATGAGCCTCAAACAAATCTGGACTAGGAACAGGATAAAATCCTCTAGAAAATTGAGCAGCTCACAAGTAAGGGCATAAGGACCACTGAGACCCTCCATTTTTACTGTCTGTGGAGAAAAGGGGGGATTATTTTGTATCACACTGATACAGGGAAAATGAGGGTTGGGGGGTCATTGAATAGAACAGAGGTATCCTAGCTTCAGCAAAAGCTGGAAGAGGCTGGGGAAGGCAAATTGCTTGTCCTTTTGGCTCACCCTTGACCTGTCCAGGTGCTGCTCAGTTTGTGATGCCATCATTTATACCATCCAGGCAGTTGTGCTCACCTACATAGTACAGTGATGCAGAGCAGGAAACAGAGGTCCCTTGTGAATGCCTGACCTCGGTCTGCTACAGAACCAAAGACATTTTACACCCCCATTCTGGCTAGGGGCAAAAATCTTTTGCTGTCCTTCCTGGATTAGTTTCTATTCCTTGTTCTTATCAATAAACAGTCCCTCATGAGTTGTTACTGGAAGCACTGACCTCCATATGCTTCTCTGAATCTTCAATGGAAGGCCTACCAAACTCATTTCTATTTCAATTTAAACCTGAAGGCCACAGGTCTTCTTAGAAGAGACTGTGTGTGTGTGTGTGGGGGGGAGTATATGTGTTAATAGGCACTTTAGAGAATCTCTTAATGTAGTCACTATCCCAGCATTCTTGGCCAAGAGTGTTAAAGGTTGGTTTCTTGATGACTTAGCAGAAGTTTCCCTTTAGAAATTCCCCTAGGTGTTCCGAAACAGGGACAGGGAATTCTTTAAAGGAGGAAGGAACATAGTCATCCTTTAAAAAAAAAAATTTTTCCCTATGTGTAACCAGGTGGCTCCGAGCTGGAGTTGGCCATTAGATGTTTTTCAGCAGCAATCCGATCCTTGCTCATCAATCAACATTTTATTTCTCATATTCCTCACGTCTACCTAGAGAGCCCTTGTGTTATTGTCTATATTGTTTCACTTGGTGGAGAATTTTACTAGTTGTTCAGGTTTTTCACTGAAGATTGTGTTCTTGATCCCCACCCACCTTTTGCTGGCCACTGTCTCATCTCCTCCAAGAACTTTTCCTTTCCTTTGTTCCATTTTCTACAGAACACTGAGCGTAAATACACATGCTGTGGTTCATAAAGCTTATTGCTTTTAAATAAAGTAACGATATTCCCTCTTTTTACACATCAAATTTCAGTACAAATAACACAGATTGCCTGTTATCAACAAAAGGCTGCTTAAATATTGTAGTGGTTATCTTCCCCCATTGCTGGGATATCTTGGTCTGTGGCTTCCTCATCATAGTGGGGAAGCCATAGTGACAAAACAGATCTAGCTAGGGTGGCAGGAGTGGGGCATCCAGTCACATTTTATCTGTAGTATAGAAGCAGAAAGAGATGTGTGTGTGTGTGTGTGTGTGTGTGTGTGTGTGTGTGTGTCTTCTCTTTTTCTATTTTCTCCTGTCCAGGACCATAGCCAATGGAGTAGTGTATTGTGTGAATTATTTACTGGCAATTGATTTGTATAAGGGATTAATATTTATTAAGGGGTTTATATAAACACTCACTGATACAAAATTGAACCTTAAGGCAATTCTTGGAGAGTTGAACTGTCTCACACAATGATGGTGTCAGTCTTCTTTCCGAGAATGAAGGAACAAACAGGGCAGGCAACTGGGTCCTCGATGGGGGCTGGCCACATCCCATCCAGGGTCCTGAGACCCCCAAAGCTACACCTCTAGGTCTCCCTCAATAATCCTTAATTCCACCACATCTCTCCCTTTTGTCTAACTAAGAAAATTTTAAATTTAAGTATAAGACTATATATAATAGAAATAATTATAAGGTAATGTCTAGGAGAGGGAAAGGCAGATAACATAAACAAGGTCAAACTATAACTAACAACAAATATGAAGTATATTTTAAATGTCTACAATATTGATAAGTGGCAATATATTGAGATTATTTTGAAGTTGTTTATCTTGAATAATATGAATCTAATATCTGAATTTTTTAGCTAAGATATGAGATGGTAGTAACTTTAGCTATTTAGTCTTTAACTCTACTAAAGACAGAGAAGGAAAATATATTACCTGAATAAACTGGAAGCATAAGAGAATAGATTATAAAATTTAGGAGAGAATAGTGACAGTCAGTTGTTTGGATAGTCACTTACAGCTTTTTTGGTAAAATTGGAGTATTTATCTATGTATCTATGTATCTATGTATCTATCTATCTATCTATCTATCTATCTATTTATTTATTTTGGCTATAGGCTTAGGATATTTGACAGATTTCTTTAGGAGCAGGGTATTTTGAGAAACTGTCTTATTTTATCTTGGCAGGTCTTAGCATACTTTCTATCTCATTTAAACCTCTCTGGACACAGCCTGAAGACAAGCTTACAGGTTCCACTCCTAGGTTCCCATCACTGGTCCTGCCATGTTGTCATTGGAGATTAACCATCACATACATGAACTGTTCCTTTGCATCACATGCTGAATAACAATGTTATATAGCCAGCTGTGTCCCTTCCAAGTCATTTGTTGGAGCCATATCCTGTAACGTGGTTGATTTTGTTAAATAAGGTCACGAGGTCTTGAGGTTAGGTCCTTCATCAGATAGGCTTATCGTCCTGCAGTAATACCAAGAGACATCAGAGATCTCAAGCACAGAAGAAAGGCCATGTGAGAATCTAATCAGGATCAGCCTACAAGCCAAGGACATAGGCTTCTGTGGAAACCAACTGCTGTAGCTCCATGGCCTTAGCCAGCCCACAGAAACTGTGAGCAAAGACTCTGTTGTTAGGAGCCGCCTAGGATGTGGCTTTCTGAAGACAGCCTAATTAGACTGAGACAGTCACTAATGAGATTGCTCTCAAATCAGTATTGATGTGTTAAGTATAATAATCATTGTTTGTCATTTCAAAGATCCATAAAGAGAAGGAACATTATGTCATTTGTCATTTTTTTTTTTACAAATTTAGATACTTTTAAAAGTATTCCATTCACTGAGTTGTATAACTACAGTTACATAATAATTTAGTCAGAAATAGCTTGTAATATTGCTGATGCTCTAGGGTTGAGTTTCATCACTAAAACTTATTCCTCTCTCTTCCTGACACTGTCTTGCTATGTAGCACATGGTGGTCTCAAATAGATAATCATCCTACCTGATCCCAAGTGCTGGAATTACAGGCCTCACACCCCACCTAGTCTTGTAATGAGACTATCACTTAGCTATTGTGATCTATGGCTTTTACTTACTCAACAATATTTACCTAAAAAAAAAAAAAAACCAAACAAACAAAAAACAAGAAATTCGGATTAATTAGCTTAAAGTTTAGGTTGTGAAACAGCTTGTTAAAATGACCATTTATGGGTTTACAGTTTTTTCTTAACATATAAATTGCAAACATAGTTTGTGCAAGTATTCTTTTACACAGAGAAGCACATAGTCTTTCATTAATTTAAAATTGCACTTTTTTCTCAGTGCTCATAATTAAGTATTGGGAACATTCAACATTTTATATACCCTAAGATAACCCACATATTTCCTGTCATACGTATCTTGATTAAACTGTATTAACAAACTTCATTAGAAAGAATGATAAAGTTTACAAGTACTTCTTAATCTTTATGACATCTCAAAACCAGCCATTCAGCTAAGAAAAAGCATTTTTGTAATAATAGGCAAGGCCTTTAGGTGGCAGTAGCTCTGCATGGGACTGTTTTCAATTTTCTTTGTGCTCTTTGGATCTTTACATTTCTTAATTAAAAACTATTTTATCTTGGGGACTCTGGTTCTGAGATTGCAACAAAAAGAGAAACTTACTTATAAATTTCACTGAGGTTTTCATGTTTGTGCTTACTTTTGATGGTGGTGTTTAAACTATGAAATGAGCCTATCTTGAAGAAAGAGATAAAACATTAAAAGACCAAACTGTGTTTCAAAAGGATCCCAAAGGGTGAAGCAATTGATTGAAAAGTTAATATTAAGTTTCACTTGTAGGTTTCTTGTAGGTTTTAGTGACCAGTCTTAACAACACAGCGCACAATCCTGATTCACTAGCAATAAAGATGGAAAAAACTTATCACTAAGCTCAAACTCAAGGTGAACTCAGAGTATTTTGGACAGCAGCTTCATAATACTTTGCTTCTGGCTTCTGCATCAGGCACAAGGCTTCTGAATTACACGAGAGCTAATGGGATCTTGTCATCCTGTTTTCGCAAGAGTTTAATGACATCCATACACAAGGCTCTTAATGAACTGTGTATGTCCTGGTTATAATTTGTAGCTGTTGGTCAGGCTGGCCATCAGTAGCAACCCCTGTGTGTAAACTACAAAACACCTCTAGTTATAGATTATCAGAAAAAAAAATTCAAGTTTAATCCAACTCAGGAGAGCATTTGACACAAGGCACTCCACAGCTGGCCAACTGCTGCATGTCTACCCTACAGAGTAAGCCCTGAGTGTCAGAGTCATGGCAGAAGACCAGGAGTAAGGAAAAGTCTGACAGGACAGTACTGCAGGCCTACCCTCAGACTCCCGGTCACTTTCCTTTTTGTCACAGGCCCCTGTGGAAAGCCATTTCTCTTAGATTCCAAAAATAAATAAAGATCAAATTCTCCCTGCCCTGGGCTCCTAAGCTCCTATGGATGATGCTGTTGTTTCTCATGTGGGGGAAACATTGCATAGGCGAGTATAACTCTCTTCAGAAAGCTGATTAATGTTTTCTAGCCTGCCTCCCTGAGACTCTATTACCAAATCGAATGTATTATCCTTAATTATACTTGTCCCAAATATTCCACAGGGAAAATTAATACTAAAATTTACCTATTCTATTCTTGAACTTTCAGTTAGAATTATTATTTTATGCTATCAGTTTGCTTAATCTGGCAGCTCCAGTCCATGTCATAGTCAAGTTTTTGGTGGAGAAGGTATTTTTTTTAAATTTTATTTTTAATTCTGTGTCTATGGATGTATCTTTGTGTGGTTATGTGTATGTAAGTGCCGGTGTTCTTGGAGACCAGAAGAGGACAGAAGATCCATGGAGCTGGAGTTATGTAGGTGGTTTTGACCATCAAATGTGGGTGCTAAGAATTAAACTTTTGTCTTTGGAAAAGCAGCAAATGCTCTTAACCCCTTCCCCCATGAGCCATCTCTCCAGAACCTATGTTTATTATTTGTGTATGTGTGTGTCACATGATATATTGAGGTTTGGGGAAAACTCTTTGGAGTGCCTCAACCTTGCTTGGGTTCCAGAATTAAACTTAGGTCACCAGGCTCGTTACCGGATGAGACATCTTATCAGCCCCCGCAAAAACTTTTAAAAATTTACTTTTGATTTACAAAGTCTAGAATTTAAAATCAAATATGCCTTAGTTTTTGTTATGAACTGAATTGTTTCATATGATGGAACCTTAACCTTTATAAGTTTATAATATGACTGTAATTGAAGATAACATCTTTGAGGAGGTGCTAGGTCTAAAATGGGGACTTAGGATGGCCTCAATTACAGTCTGGTTGGTATCTTATAGACTATAGACACCGGCATGCCTAGGAAAAGATCTCATGAAGACAGTGCATGAAAGGAAGGCAAAGGTAAACAAGGAGACAGAAGGAAAGTGACATCTGTCAGCTAAGTTGACCTCAGAAGAAACAGAACGTCATAACATGTTGACTCACAGTCTCCAGAACCCTTAGAAATGTGTTTTGTTGGGGCTGAAGAGATGGCTCAGAGGTTAAGAGCACTGACTGTTCTTCCAGAGGACCTGAGTTCAACTCCCAGCATCCACATGGCGGCTCACAGCCATCTATGATGACATCTGGTACCTTCTTCTGTATACTGTATACATAATAAATAAATAATTAAAAAAAATGTGTTTTGTTTCTAAGATTCCTTATCTATGGTATTTAAGCTTGGCTAGCCAATACAGCTTTTAATACTGTTCTGCTTTATGAGTTGGGTCCATTCTGAAACACAAAACCAAAACTCATCATTCTTTTCTGTTACTAGTTGAGGGCTCAGCTAGAAGACATGATTGCTGTGTTTTGAATGATACACAGAGCTCACTGAATTCTTCAATATTGTATACTATGGGAGCAAACTATAAAGAAAAACATAACGGAGACACACCTGGCCTTCTTAGGTGTCACTGGCATTCCCAAAGGTTTAGGTGATTTGTGAGGAGGTCTTGGAGGCTAATGAGTCTTCTTGTGGTAACAGCAGCAAATCAAATATGAGAAGCTGATGTGTCTCTTAGATCATGGCTTTATACTCCTCTTCTTCCAGTTACATCTTGACTTAAAGTTTTTAAGCATTTAAGTGAGTTGAAGTTTAGAGTCTTCAAGAGTAACCAAAAATGAACATATTTTTAAAACTTGTTATAAACTGATTTCCTGTGACTCAGTCTTGAATCTGTAACTTCATGTCTCTGGACTTCTTGGGCAGGAAATTCAGTTTCCTAACTTAACTGTCTGAGTGCATGATAGGAGAGTGAGTCACATTAAAGGATCAATCATTCATTTATATTTTTTACTAAAATTTTCAAGCATGGTTTTGCCTCTTCTGAGCACAGGGATAACTCCTACCATGTTAACTAGAGTTGAGAATCAAGTTTCTCTCTGAGCTACTACACCTAAGAGAAAAGCTGAGCTGCTGTCTTGAGGAAGTGTCTAAATATCAGGTCTCAAATGCCATAACCCATGTCCAATGGTTATGGTACACAATCAGCGTACATGGTCTCCTGAAACAAAACAGAAGTGTCACATGATGGTTTTTAACCCTCGTTTCCAACTTCCTCCTCCCTCAGAAACTGCTATGGAGTTTTAGTAGTGGAAAGAGGAGGCTTTTAGGTACAATGTTATCTTCTTCAAGGTTTGTCGGATTTTATGGTTTTTCATCCCATCATTGTGAATCAAGGTGCTCACGTTGAAAGTCTGCTTTTTGAAGATTTGCATAAAATCCACACTGAGCTAGGGCGTGTGTCTTTTTGAGGGTAGGCTTCTCTTATCAAGTGCTTTGAAAAACAGACATGACTATAGGTGGTATGTTTGGAAGTGATCCTCCAAATCAGCAATAAATCGTGGGAGAGAGAAAAATGACAGCGAGTATAATATAAGGTTAACATCAAGGTCACTAGCTAGCAATGGTTCAATACTGCTAGGATGTCCCATGAAACACAGAAGGGTCTCAGAACCATCACCAGAACTAGGGAAGGCTAAATATTTATCTCCTAGCTTTTTTTCCCTCTCTTGACTGAGAGTTACCTATCCGCTAGCTTTCAGGCTGTATATAACCTTGGGTTCTTATGGCCTTAGAGTTAGGCCCTGAGTATCAAGAATAAGAACCTCTCAGAAGTCTGTTGAGATAGGCTATTGCCAGTGTGCTATTAATCTGAACTTACATGCAAATAACCATGTCTTAACTGTGCCTCAAATCAGCGCTGGTCTGAAAGGTTGAGGATGGGATCCCAGTGCCATCTGGTATACCAGCCATTTTTGTAAACCTTAATCACTTCAACATCGTTTGCAAAAATTTATTTCACTAAGAATTTATCTGAGATTGGTGTCTCCATCTGTTGGTCAGTCTGTTTGCAACAAATTCCATCTTCTCCTTTTGTCCATCTGTGATCTGCTCCATGTTCTCTTTCCAAATAAAAAGTAATAAAACTTAATGGGATATACCACAAATGTTATAGTCCACTGCTTTCCAAATGTGTTTGCATTGTGGATACATAGAAACTGGTAGTGTTTATTTAATATGGTGGGGGCAAATAGAAAACCTGGTCCAGCTAGGTGGGACAACCAAGGCTCAGGAATTCTGGTCATCCTGTTTAGACCTCCGGAAAGGGTCGTTAAGTATCTTATTATAAACATAACTGAGTATTGACAAGACACACTGTTTGGCATAATCTATTAAACCCATTGATTATTTTCTTTCCTTTTTAGTTGCTAATAAATTCTTGAGTTCTAACCTCTTAATTCAAATGAGCAAATGTTTACTGCATGTCTATTATGTACTAGGCATGCAAGAACTGCTAGAATGTAGCAACGGACAATGTGGCAGCTTCCCGAGAAGGGCCTGTGGTTCAAGGATGAAATGCTACATGATTTGTCAAACCCAACAAAACATTGCACATAAAATATTGAGAAAAAGAGGCTGTGAAGCTGGTGCAGTGTATGAAATAGCAGCTAGTGAAGCATGAGGACCCATGTTCAGATCCCCAGCCCCCAGATAAAAAGTCAAGTGTGGTGTCTGTAACCCAAACACTATGGAGACAAAGACAGATGGGTCTAACTAGCTAGTCTAGCCAGTCAGTGAACTCCAAGATCAGTGAAAGATGGAGAGAGGAAGATGTTTGTGGACTAGCTGTTTAATCAGGCAAAGATGTGTTACATTTTTTCACGCTGCATTTGTTAACTGTGTAAAGATGTGTTGCATTTTTGTTAATTAAATAAAATTAACCTGGGCTCAGAGAGGCAGGGTTAGTAACTGGTTGAGAGGAAGTAGCAGGGAGGAGCTTTGTGGTGTGTGTGTGTGTGGTGTGTATATGTGTATGTGTGTGTGTGTTTAAGTTGGGGTGGTGTGGAAGGGATTGGCTTCCAGACTCCAGCCAAGGGAGAAAGTTAGCCAGTTGCTGCTCTCACTCTCTGAGTTCACAGGTTTGCACCCAAGCCTCTGGATCTCCAGGTTTATTAAAACTGTAGAGATTTAGTTAGAAATACCTTCATTAGCAGCAACAGAGCTATTGTCTGAGGAAACAGAAGTTCCCCCAGGCTATGGCCTTAGTGGCCTAGCCACTAGTAGTTTAAAGCATAGCCATGGTAACTAAGGCAAAACAACCTGGACATTAACCTTTTGCTTCCATGTTCATGTTCATTCATGTGCACATGCACACATGCATACATACACTCAAATAAATAAACGAGAAGAAGCAACTAGGCTGGCCAGTCTTCTAAGCTTAATGTTGTGTGGTCCTTCCAACATATCCCATCCCTTTTTTATTCTTTATTTCCATCCCTCATGCTACTTTTAGAAATAAAGGCAGCTCTAGCTGTGGGAACCTGAAAATATCTCCAATTCTAAGTTCTTGCATTAGCATCTGTTTTATGATAGCCTTCTTTACCAGATGTAAGTTATCTTGAACTAGGTACTTTGCCTCATTCATCATTGTACTCCAGAGACTAGCCTTCCAGCCTGGCTTGCAATGCCCATTGGATGAAATAATGGCCATTTCTTCATTTCTGTCTTATTCAGTGTGCATCTAGAATGGCTTCAAAAGCCATTACTTATGGGGAATGGTGCCATATTTTACAGAAGGCCCAAAACCTATGTTTCTGGTAATCAACCAGGGTTTACATGTCACAGGCATCAAGGATGTTAGTTGCGTAAAGCTACAAAGCAAGCAGCGTTTGACAATCATTAATTTTTCACTCTAAGTTCTAGTATAAGCACATCAGCTAACTTTTCATTTAACTTTTAGATTTCATTGCTCACACCAGGACTCACATACAGGTAATATTAAGATGGCTGGGTCTAGCATAGTTGCAACACAATAATTCATTTACTTTTAAAATAGTACTTACCATAGGAATGGTGAATTTTTTATGAACTTAGAATTATATATTTTATCATGTCATATAGGGTTTCCTTGGTTTCTTTGAATGCATTTTGCCCCTGTGGGAAATGATACTTATGATATTGTCTGGTTCAACTGTCTTCATTGCATACAAAAACTCATTCTAATAGTACTTTTGACACTTCTGTAAAGAGAATGGTTGAAAAAATATTTTTATAGCAGGTATTGATGCATGCAGAATTTCTGGTCATGTTCTAGAAAATTAGACAGGCAATATAAATACAAATATGTTCATCTCACTTTTCTTACCAAATAGGAGAAAGAATTTAAGAGCTACAGAATCTTTGTGTTTTCCTTCTCTGCTCATTTCTGTGTGACACACACATTCCCTCAAGCACATGGAGGTAGGGCTTGTCAATGAGTGGAGTAATAATAAAGATTATTTAGCTCCTCCCGTATAGAAAAAAATCATATTAAGAACATTAAAAGGGCCTGGAGAGATGGCTCATCAGCTAAGAGCACTTGCTGCTCTCCCAAAGAACCTAGGTTCTATTCCCAGCACCCACATGAGGGCTCACAGCCATCTACAGACTACAACTCCAGTCCAGGGGATCCAATGTTTTCACCCAGCTACCTGGACACTGAACACACCTGGTGCAGATGCAAGCATGTAGGCAAAATACACATATACATAAATGCAATTATTAATTTAACAAAGAAAATTAGACACTGACTTCATTACTACAATATGGAGCTGTACAAGACACACAGATGAGCTGTGTTCCACTCTAAATATCTGACACTTTCTTAAAAGTCTTCTCACTTTTTAATTTGAGCTTTCTTCCTAGACTTATTTATGCATATAAGCATTTCATGAGACACAAAAAAGAGCAAAGAAAATAAATGTGTAAATCCCTTTTTACTATTTTACACATGTATCACTCTTGTTTTCAGTAGTAACTGTTACCGACAATTGGATGAATGCTCTATGGACCTTTCCAATACATAAAATGCAGATATATGTTCAAGTATATACATATTTTTTTTTAAATTTGAACATGCAAATACTTCCTTTTCTCTTGGTGTGTGTATATATCTATGTGTGTTGAATATACATCAGCTTACCTAAGTCTCCTTCCAGTCTTCACATTTCTTATTCGTTCAAGATTTTAGCTTCTCATTATAATTTTTCCATCTGTTCTAGCTTTATTTCTGTTGCTGTGACAAAACACCCCAACTCAAAATGACTTAGACAGTAAAGTAAATGTGGCCTGTAATTCCAGGCTATGATCCATCATCCAGTGAAAAGTCAAGACACTGACTGATCACTTGACATCCACATTCAAAAGCAGAGAAAGACGAAATGCACTCAAGCTGCCTATTTGCTACGTGTTTCTAGCTATCAGTTATCTGGCTTTTTCCTGCCTAGGGAATGGTGCTTCTCACCAACGTAAACTGAATACAATCTCCCATAGACCATGGTCTAGACAAATCTTTCATTGATGGCTTTCTTTTCAGGTTGTGTCAAATTGACACTGAAAACTAACCATCCTACCACTCCATCCAGCTCAATTTTTATTGATCCCAATATATTTGTTTCTCGGTTCCTTTAACTCTCCCTCTATGATCTCCTTGCTGTCTGCACTACCTAGTTATCCACTGGAAATTATCTGGATAAGCATCTATATTCCTATTTCTACTTCCTCCATAATATCAAAAACAATTTACCTTAATACTTCTTTATTTTTTCAGTTTCAGGTATTCAACAATTCTTTGAAGCCAGTGGTATCTGTGATATTATTAATTTATTCTTACCTTTAAAAATCATCCTTAATTGCTATTATGTTCTCACTTAATTTTGAATATTTATGGCAATCATTATAATCACTTAATTACACCTCAAATTTTTCTCACCTATTTATAAAAAAAAATTCACAATGCTGGTAGTGGTAGATTTTTAGAAACTGGTCATTATTCTTTCTTCCTGTTTTCATGTACACTATAGCTCTGTAACCTTCTCATTGACAGATACCTTGTTTCTCCATTTTTTTTTAAAAAAATATTGACTTAGCTTTCTGATTTGCTTTAGCTGACAGAATGCTGCAAAAAAGTGACATTTTACCAATTCTGAGCATAAGTCACAAGACATCTGGGATTGTACACCTTTTTTCTGGGCACTCTCTACTGTCATGTAAATGAGTCTGGGCTCTGTTTCTGCCAGAAATAAGGAAATACACCTATGGATATAAGGATCAAGAAAGAAGTTAAAGGGTAAATATTACATACAAATAAATCAAAGGAATGCTTACTGGCATTAGACATCATAATTTAGAGTAAAAAATCATTCCACATCAGCTTTAAGGTGAATGACTTGGGAGGCAAGTTATGGTGCTGAACTGCTATGTTCCCTGGATGATGAAGTAAGGAGAAGTCTTCATAAAGGGAAAAGCAACCCTGGGCACCCAAGGGCCTTAGGAGCTCTGAAATTAGAAGGAAATACTTTCACAGGCATAAGAGAGTTCCATGGGAAACACCTGTACAGACAGTAGATTAGAGACTTAAATCCTTCCTGCTTTAGGTGCCTTGGGAATGTCCCTTACCTAGGTTTCTGGGAGGAAGTTAATCAAGGCTGTGTTTTAGGATAATGTAAGTCACAGTTCTTCATGAGAAAAATGAAAAATGGAATGTGTAATTTAACTCTACTTTTGTACGAATTACCTTAATAATTTTAAATGTGGAAATCACCTGAAATTTTTGTTTTTATTCCTTTTGTATTAGAAAATGTGATATGATTTGGAATTATCCTTGAGTGACTGAAATGCATATTAATTGGGAGATAATTTTTTTTAAAGTGTGAATGCAGCATACTGAAATTAATTCACTTTATCATGACCATCCTTTTCTTGAGTTTTCCCAACATGTTTTCATAAGAAGTTCAGGTTAAAACTGCCAGGAAAAATAAAAGGCATCCAATGATCGTTTTATTAATATTATTATTTTAATTTAGACACAACTCATAGGACAACAGAGGTCCAAACATGGTCTTTTCTGTGGGTCATTTAGCCAGATCACAATACCATAGTAGGCAGAGAGGAGCACATGAGATTTGACTTAAAATCTGGAGAGATTTCATTGTTAAAGTGCTTGCAGGGAAAACCTGAGGATCTGGTATTGGATTCCAACACCCTCGCAACAAGTATGGTTCCCTTGCCTGTAACCTTGAAAGAAACAGGAGTATTTCCATGTTAAAATAAAAAAAAATACATGTATATACATGTATGTGTATGTATTGGAAAAGGTCTGTAGAGCATTCATCCAGTTGATTTGGAGAAATAGAGGCAAGAAGATCTCTGGGCCTCATTGGCCATCTAATCCTGCTGGATTCAGGGAGCTCTGGTTTCAGCTAGAGGTCCTACTCCAAAGCAGAAAAACAGCTAAACAAAGAGATGGATAGAGAGTGATAAGACTCTGTGGTGGTCTAAATGAGAAATGTCCCCCTTGGTCTTGGAGATTTGAAAGCTTAGTCGCCAGTTGGTGCTGCTTGAGGAGGCTTAAGGGGTGTGGCCTGTTGGAGGAATTATGTTACAGGAGACAGGCTTTGGAACTGTAGAGAATCCTGGTTTCTTCTCACTGCTTTGTGCTTGTGGCTTGAGATGTGAGGTCCCAGCTTGCTGCTCCTGATGCCATGCCTGTTCCCTGCTTCTGTGCTATCTACAGCATCATCACCATCAACTGTCTGCAGTGGCTATTCTGTTCTCACTCCTCTTTATGTTGTCATAGGAAGTTCTCACCAACATGGCCATGTTTGTCTTGACAACACATTTGAGATTTCCATGGCCTTGACCATGATCCAGATGTATTAAACTAAAATAATTAATATAAAATAAATAGAAAAGCTATCAGTAAAAATAATTGGCATGTAATGCTATGTCTAAAATAATTACTATACTCTGCCAGGAATGAATGAACACTTCAAGGATACTTTGACCCTCATATAACTTTGACATAAATTATAATCTTTGTGATTTTTGCCTTTAAAAACTCTGTACTCCTCCCTGAGCTTGGGTACCAAGGGAATTTGCAGAGCCGTAACACTTCAAGGATTCTTTGACCCTCATATAACTTTGATGAAAATTATAATCTTTGTGATTTTTGTCTTCAAAAACTCTGTACCCTTCCCTGAGCTTGGGTACCAAGGGAATTTGCAGAGCCATAAGCTCATTCTTCATCAGGCCATCAATAAAAAGAACTTAAAACTTATAATTGGCTCAATCAGTGTGGTTGTCAATAACTCTTTCATGTGGATAATTTTAGTCTCCCTTGGCAACTATAAGCTTGTATAAACTCTTTTTTTTTCCACGGGTTACCTTGGTCACAGTATGTTGTCCCAGCAATAGAAAAATAGCTAATACGTTGTATTTTACTCAACCTAACATAATTGGTACTATTGAGACTGGAAAGATGGTTCAGTGATTAAGTACACTTGCTATTCTTGTTAGAGAACTCAGGCTCAGTTCCTAGTACCTGAGTTCAGTTCTCAGAACCTGGGTTCAATTCTTAGCATTCACAGGCTTCTTCTAGTTCCAGGGACTCTTAGACCCTCTCCTGGCCTCTGCAGCCACCAGACACACTCATAATGACCATACAGATATGCAGGCAAAACACTCACATGTACAAAGATACACATTTTAAAATATTTGGGATTATTCTTTCTATATTTTACATGAAGATTCTCAAGCCTCAGAAGTGAAGCTGCATGCTAATGTTGGGAAAGAATATTATGTTACTAATAAATATTCTTTTCTTTTTATCTGAAGGTGGAGGTCATCCTTCTAATCGTTAAAGCGGAGAGGAAAAGGTTAACATCTAAATCTCCAGGAAAAGAAGGTAAAAAAGAATCACAAGATGTTTAAAGTAGATCTAAATAAAGAAAAATTAATTTAACTTTTGTGCCATTCTTCAAAAGCATTTACACCTACTACCTCATTTAATCATAATGATGATCTTTAAGATTTGGATTCTTTTGTTTTCCATATTTTGGCAGAAGAGAAATTGGCATAATAAGATCAAAAGAAAACACATCAAACACTTTATTGATGGAAAGTAGATATAGGAAAGGTAACATCTGGAGGACCCAGCACAGAGTTGGCTTCTGGCTTCACAGTGGAAAAACAAGTGGCTGCTGGTGTATAAGAGGCAGTCCTTTGCTGTGAAGGAGAAAAGATGTCAACATACAGGAAGAATAGAATCAGATGATATTGGTACTTGGTTGGATTCTCCTACACAGGATTTGTGGATATGAAGGTATGACTGACTGAGCCCTACCTCATGGAAATTCTAATATCAATACAGGAAGTTTTTATATATAAAATCCACTAAATTATATTAAAACATAAACACTTCTGTGTTTAGCTCAAACTTAATTGTGATCTTTGTGTATCTGAATACTTGAGAAAACACAGTTGGCTGAATTCACATCTCATTTACAGTAGCCACTATCTGAATCTGCCAGTTACCCAGTATTATCACTGAAAACCCCTGTTCTCTGGGGAGCAAGTTGTTTACCATGTCACATAAAAATCATAAACCTGTTAGCATAAAAAGCATGTAAATAAAGGTACCTGTCTTTAAGAGTTCATGTGGCTCAGCCCAAGAGTTTTTACAGAATGTAACAAAATTATTTTTTTAACTCTGAGTTGATTTGTCTTAGGTGAATCTAGAGAAGATCTTGTACATTAGATCTCTGAGTTGCTGGTTTGAAATGTTGCTAATCCTTTTCAAATCCGCTACAATATAGCCCTGCTGACCAGGCATGACTAATGTCTAACAAGTGCTCTGCTTTTGGCTTCTTGTGTGCTGGTGTGGAGCACAGAGGCAATCAGACTCTCAGACAGCTCCCTTCACCCCTTTGGCAGGTGGGAGCACAGACTTTGAACTCTGATGCTAGCCTTTATGAGAATTTCCTCATGTCCTTGACATCTTAGCCAAATGTAAGTTTAAACTCTCAGACTGTCAACTCTGGATAATTCTTAGCTATGTCATAGTGTTGTGGTGGGAATAAATTAATATTTATGAACACATATAAGTGGAAAAGTGCAGTATAAATATTACTACATGGATTGAAAAATTGTTTCCTACATAGTGTTATGCACAAAGAAAATAAGCCATGGACTGTAGTATTCTTGGAACAATTTCTAAGTGGTGATCAGTTATCTATCTGTGTTTCTCCTTTCATCCTTTATACATTTAGTGCTTTTGTGATTTAATGTTTTCAACAATGATTTCTGCTAAATTTGTTTTTTTTTTATTGTTGTCATGCATTGATGTATTTTGTTTCCTGTTAAGTTCAATACATCTTTCTATTTCCAGTTACAATTTGTAAATCATTGACTGTGATTTTCCTGCTTTGAAATGTGTCCAGCATGTTCAGAATATTTGTCATTTCTTTTTTTTTTTTTTTTTTTTTTTTTTTTTTTTTTTTTTTTTTTTTTTTTTTTT
>PVIH01009777.1:0-54312 GCA_004025045.1 Sigmodon hispidus | reverse complement strand
GAGTGGGCATGGAAACACTTTGCTGAGAAGAACAGATATTTCTCTATTTAGCTTTGTTTTATATAAAATTCCTCTGATGTAAATTCTTGCTGCATTCTGAGATTTGTAGGCATAAAATTAGTCAAAAAATGAAATGTTGAGTATAATAAAATTACACTTAAATATTTGGTTAAGTTTACAGTGTATTTAAGACAGAAGTAATATAGTTCTTGTAAAACATCAAACATATTAGTAGTAAGCCTCAATATATTTACAATATCAATTTTTTGTAATGCTAAATGTTAAATTAGCACAGATCAAGACCATTTCTGCTTTGTTTTGAGAAAGGTTCTCATGAAGACCATGCTAGCTTGAACTTACTATGTTCTCAAGGATGACCTTGAAGTACTGATTCATCTGTCTTCACCTGTTCAGTGTTGTGATTACAGGCATTCACTGCCATTCCTGACTAGAAATATTACTTTAAAAAATTTCCTTCATTATGCTGTTGTTGTGGTGAGGTAACTTTCATTTTTAATATTTTAATGTTTAGTAACTTTTATACTGTCTTAGTGTTTCTATTGCTATGAAGAGACACCATGACCAGGGCAACTCTAAAAAGGAAAACATTTAATGTGGTGGGGGCAGCTTACACTTCAAGGTTGAATTCATTATCATCATGGTAGCATACAGGCAGACATGAAGCTGGAGAAGTAGCTGTGGGTCCTACATCTTGCAGGCAACAGGAAGTGATGTGAGGGTCATACTGAGCAAAGAATCCTCTTTTGCCTGAGCAAAAGAGACCCCCATGCTTGTCCCCACAGTGACACACTTCCTCTGACAAGGCCATACCTTTGGGGGCCATTGTTTTCAAAGTGCCATATATATCATGTCTATTGTACGAATTTTCCCATTGTGATGATATTTTGTTTGGGATCTAACAACTGAAGCTTGCCTGAAGATCAGAGGACAGAGCAAGCCACTAGTTAACTATAGAGGCCTGGCAGTGGTGGCTCACACCTTTAATCCCAGCACTTGGGATCTTATGCCTAGTACTTAGCAGGCACACACACCCTTACTCCTAGCACTAGGCAGGTGGACACAGGAAATGTTGCTGCTGTTCAAAGAGAGCAAGATAAGGTGGGCGGAGACTGGAGCTCAGACCCTTCGGTCTAAGGATTCCATAAGGTAAGAAGTCTTTCTAGTGGTTGCTCCTTTACTTCTCTGATCTTCTAGCATTTACTCCAATACCTGCCTCTGGGTTTTTATTATTAACACCAATTAGAATTTATACTACACCCATAACTAAATTGTTTCCACATTTTGGCTTCAATAGTAGAGACAGTTGTATGGTTTTGTACGCCCAATTTCCCCACAAAATGGTGTGCCACACAGGGGTGATACCAATTGAAGACCTAGAGTCTGATAGTATTAGCTCTTTAGTAGAATCAGTCCTAATGCATGGCCTGATCATGCACATTTAGAATCTTTGTATTACCCAGAAGTTATCATATGAACTGATGATTAAATACAATTTAAAAATATTAATTGCTAATAACAAGCATATACTGGGTGTAGCTAGTAGTTGTATTAAAAAAGCCTAACACAGAGAACAAAAGTTACTTCATGAAAAGAGACTCTGATAGTGAAATCAGATATTACTATTACTATGGCTGATAATCTCATTCTAATACATACTTGAATATGACCTTTTCTTATTCTTACCAAAATTCCACAAAATATCTGGTAACTAAAATCAGAATACATTAGAGACATATTGGTATGATATTTTACAGCAACTCTTCTTTTTTCAATATTTATTAATCACTCACATGAAATCTTTCTTTAGTTCCTAATGAACTTCCCCATGACATATAGATTTCATTTTAGGCCTGACTTCATAGGGATATTCCTATTTCAGGGATGCTCCATGCTTTTTGCATGGATTTAGGAAACTTTAGCCTTACTGGAATTATCTGTTTATTTAAAATCCTAAAATATTTTTTCTCCCATTTGCCACAGATACCTAACCTTATCTACGTCATTAGCTGTGTTAGGTTCAACTGTTTCAAAAACAACTCATAAATCTACGAGGCTGAAAACATCAGGTTCTTTCAGGTTCTTTGATCTATTAGTGGGGCCTGTCAGGGTCTGCTTAATCATGGATGCAGGTGGATCATCACTCTTTCCTGCAATGCTGCCATCATGGAAAGTAGAGGAAACACATTCAAGTGCACATTTCCTTCCTTTGGAAGTCTTTTACCTGGGACTGATACATACCTATTCTAATTATATTTCACTGACCAAAGCAAATCACATTGCCATACTCCTTTTCACAAAAAGAAATGGATAACTCTGCCTCGGAAGGGGAAAACTGAAATACTCTAAGCAATGGTAATACATATCATACCTAATAGGTTAGATGAATCACTTTATTCTAAAAAATATTTTCACTTGTACAGTAGTCACACATCTGAAAGAAGCATAATGTGACAACACACACACACACACGCACACGCACACGCACACGCACACACACACACACACACACACACACACACACACGATCACACCAGAGTCAACACCTGAACTTCACTACCCATTGAGCACCTTTGTGTGGCAAGAACCTCTGAATTCCTTCTTCCAGCTCTCTCAGAAGTGTCCAATGTTGGATTTCGGTGTCTGAAGAATCGTCCCCTTTTGTATATATGTGTTTTTTTTTTTTTTTTTTATCCTTGAGCATATGGTAGTGGTTCCAAATCAAGGTCAAATCCATAGTCCTGGATTTAGCTTGGAATGTGTAGATAGATCTCCTTGATTTCCTTATTATATACCTTTAAGCAAGGAGAGTCAACAGCTAGCTCTAAATTTAGACTTCTGAGGAACTGCCATATTGCTGTCTACATTAGTTCTTCCAATGTACATCCCACCACATCTTTTTTTGACACAATGTACACCAGCATATCCTTTTTGACACACTGTATACCCACTACATCCTTTTTTTTTTCACAATATACACCTTGCCACATCTTTTTCAATACAATGTATACCTACCACATCCTTTCTCACACAAAATATATGCTACTATATCCTTTTGGCTTCTTGACTCAGCCATCTAACTGCAGTGAGATGATGTTGTTTTGGAATTTTGATTTATATTTTTCTGATGCTTATTGGTGTTAAACATTTTTTATACTTCTTGACTTTGTGTATTTCTTTTTTGAGAACTATCTATTCATATTATTTCCTTAAGTTTTTTTTTTTGAGATTTATTTATTTATTATGCATACAGTTTTACAGAAGAGGGCACCAGACCTCATCATAGATGGTTGTGAGCCACCATGTGGTTTTGCTGGGAATTGAACTCAGGACCTCTGGAAGAACAGTCAGTGTTCTTAACCTCTGAGCCATCTCTCCAGCCCCTCCTTAAGTTTTTTTTTTAAGAAATGACTTTAAAAAAAATCTAATATGCTCATTTTTAAAATGGATTATCCATTGTTCACAGCTGATTTATTTATGCTGTTGTTGCTGCTATACTCTGGAGTTAGGTGAATAGCTTACAATATTTTCTCCCATTCTGTAATCTTTCTCTCCACTCTGTCATTTTCTTTGCTCTGCAGATGTTTCTTGGTTTAGATAATACAATTCCATATGCCAGGTTTGCTTTTGTTGTCTGTAATTTAGGGACCTTGGCCAAAGATGTCATTGTCTGTGGTGATGTCATGAGAGCTTTTCCTCTGTC
This sequence comes from Sigmodon hispidus, assembly GCA_004025045.1. Lineage (NCBI taxonomy): Eukaryota > Metazoa > Chordata > Mammalia > Rodentia > Cricetidae > Sigmodon > Sigmodon hispidus. Next base: position 50,591 of record PVIH01009777.1, on the reverse strand, counting down.
TTCTTCATTTTTATTTCTTGTGGCTTTATACTTTACAATGATTTTCTTCTAGTAGTTTTTTGGTCTTTGATCTATTACTACTTAACTTCTTTTAATATAGTAAGAGGCAGGAGTCTCATGCATATAGCTCTCTCATTTCCCCAGGATTATTTACTGAAATGTTCATTGTATGTGTTTGTTTTATTTGTACATATGAGGTGATATATTATATATTTAATAAAATCAATCTGGAATATCAGAGAACAGATCCACCCTTAGTCAAGTCAGGAGCCTTTAATTGTAGCACAGGAAAGGCCAGGAGTGGTGGCCTACGCCTTTAATCCCATAACTCCAGAGATAGAGATCTTTCTGTGTTTCTGTGAGTTCAAGGCCTAACTATCAAACAATAGGGGTTCACATCTTTAATCCTGACTCAAGGAATGTGATGCAGAGTTGAACTCAGAAGTGAAACAATTGAGGGAAGAAGGTATTTAAGGCAGGCACAGGAAGACAGACATTCATTGTGTAAAAGTGATGAGGAGCTGAGGACTCTTGCAGATAGTTTTTACCCTGAGAAGTTGGCAGGGTGAGATTTGACTGTGGTCTGTTTCCTCTCTCTGATATTCAAGCTTTCCCCCAATATCTGGCTCTGAGTTTTTATTAAATAAAAATTAGAATTTATGTTTCATATTTATGCTTTGAAGTTATCAAAGAGGAGTTAGCTGCCAATGGATGCATTTATTTTTGGGCTCTGTATTATGTATACTGTTTTATGCCAATACCATGCTACTAGGCTTTTCTCCCCTTCTTTTTAAAAACATGTTTTGAAGTTAGATAGGACGTTTCTAGTTTTGCTCTTTCTAATTAAGATTGTTTTGGTTGCTTGGAGTATTTTGTTTTTCTATGTAAGCTTTCTGGTTGTTTTTCTATTTCTGTGGAGAATTCCATTGTCAATTTATAGTAACCAAATAGCAATTTGTCAAATTGACAAAGTGACTATAAATATCTTAAGTATTGTGAAAATGTTAATAATATTGATTATTTTAATTCATGAATCTTGAATTGTTTACAATTACGATTCTCTAACATTTTCATCAGTTATTTATAATTCTTATTGTACAGATCTTTTACTGTTTTGGTAAGGTTTATTCCTGGACATAGACTTATTTATTTATTTTGAATAGCTCTTTTGAATTAGATTGCTTTCTCAATTTCTTTTTAGTAAGCTCACTTCTACTGTAAAATGGCATTAAATGCTACTAATGTAATTTGATTTTTGTATCTTGTAATATTACTACATACTGAATTTATTCATCATTTCTGGCAGATTTCTACAGAGCATTTAGGGTTTTCAATGTTCAAAAATAGCATAGTTGTATAATTTTACATCCTTTTTCATTTAAATGCTTTTTATTTATTTTTTCTCTTGTCCTATGGCTTTGGCTATAACTTCTAATAATTCTTTCTGTTCCTTAGAGAAACTACTTCACTTCTTCCTTATTCCTTATTTAGTATAACTATGGGGTTTGTCCTATATTATTTTTTCCTTGTATACCTACCTTGTTGATTTTAATTATGAGAGGATACTAAATTGTATTGAATAATTTTTTAATCTTTTGGGACGATGAAGTGGATTTTGTCTTTTATTTTGTTAATATGATATAGTGATTGGTTGGTGTATGATACATTTTTATGCTAGCCCCCACCAGGCCATTTTGTGTAATCTCTGCTGTACAACATGTTGAGTTTTGTTTGCAGGTATTCTAGCTAAGATTTTTGCATCAATGTATGTCAGAGATTTGTCTTAGTCTACTCTATTCTCTTTCTTTGAGTGAACTGAAACCAGGGTCTTTTCTGTGCTAGGCAAGTGCTCATCTACTAAGCTATAAACTCAGAATTGCAGGTTCCTTGTTTTATTATGTTCTTGACTGGTTATGCTATTAGATTAATGCTAGCCTAATAATGACTTTGGAAATGTTAACTTCCTTTAAAGTTTTAAAAAGTATATATTTTGAGATAAATTGGCTTGTTCCTTACATTTTGTTTGTTTGTTTTCTCTTGATGATCATTGGTCTCTTACACAGCAGACAAGTGCTGTGGTACTGGAGAATGCTTCTAATCTAGTATAGGTCCTTTAGGTGTGTCCTAGATTTCAGTAGTGAAGCCATCTAGACCTAGGACCTTCTAGTTAAAAGACTTTTTCTTACTAATTTAATTCCATTCTTTATTATTGCCCTGTTCATGTTTTCTATAATTTCATGATTTGATTTTGGTGATTACATTCATTTACAAATTATTTCCTCTAAAATTTCCAATTTATTGGTGTGATATTTTAATTTTTAAGTATTTATATTTTTTGGTTTTATCCTCATGTTCAGAGTTTAATAACTCGACAAATATTTATTTGAGAGTCAATTTTTTTAGTGCTTTCTTCCAAGTTCTAGAGATGATAAAAGTTGAAGCAGGTCTGAATCTATAGCTTTTTAATAGTAATTGACAATTTTGTTTCAGAGCTCTTATAAAGGTGGGTATTGTTTCTGAAAAAAATTGTCTAATTCCACCTCTCCCACTGGTCTATAGCTTCTATATAAAATACAGATCCTATCTTTTTATGTATTTACAATGAATGACAAGTATTGTGAGTTATATCTAGTAGGTGATATTTGATAACTATGCATTAAATAAATGATAATAATGGAAGTCAAACAGGAGAAATGGAAGCCACAGAGGAAGATATCACTCCTAATCAGATTTATGCATTATTTAGACCAATATAACCCTTTGCATTAATAATATTTATTCAGTTACACTTTTGATTTGTGATAATGCCCTTTGCATAGAGAATATTTTGCTTATATTATTTAATTTTATTTTCTCAATACCAACCTAGTGTCTAACACATTGCAGAAACTCAGAAAGTATTTGTTGAATCAGTGAAGCAAAAGAAATAAGCTTCAAGGACAAGGAAAACAGAGGCAGGTATAAAGGCCAGCACTTCCTGGTGGCGACTGGAGCGCATTTTCTTCAACTGGGCCATTATATAACCTAATCTTCTAAGGCAAGTGTATTATACACAACTGCTTGTGATAAAGCACCAGATAAGTGTTTCTGTCATTGCGAAAATTCTAATTGCCTCTGACACTAATTGGGCAAAAAAGTATCAGTAAATGACCTCCAGCAGCTGACAAGGGACTCTGCTGGGGGAAAAGGTAAGGGGGGAAGAAAGAGGGTATCATCCCATCATTTATCCATTTGGGTCTAGAATAGTGGGATGGATTTATTGTACAACTCACACACATTCCTAAGCTTTATATTCTAAAGTGTCTCTTAATCACATAGACATGCACAGCCAATGTTGTAATTTTCTTACAAAGAAGAGCAGTTGATACAGGTTACAGGCTCAGTTTACACTTACATGGGACCAAACACATATGTCATTGTGTTCACAGGGACAAAGCATGCTGTGACTCAACTTTAACAAAGGAAGAAACACCTTTACAAAGATTTCTATTATATATGAACACATTTATTTTGGTTATTTTCTAAGGCAATTAAACCTTGGAAACATTGTTTCCTTCCCAAATAAGTAGGTCCACCTTTGAAGGAGGGCTCCAATCACAAACTGCCAGTCTCCATATTGCTGCATCATGCACAGCAACCCGCATAAGACAGCTTAACAGATATGTTCCAATATAAACCTCATAAAAATTATTATGAACTTAGGTAATAAAATCCTAGGCACAAAACTAACACCTAACCATTCTAGAGAGTCTGTCTCTATCTAAGCACAATATTTCTTTAACTTTAAATTTTAGTGATAGAAATTAATTAAAAAAGTAGAACTTTTTTTTTTTTAAAAATCAAGGAACAAATAAAAAGAGGCACTTAAGCACATGCGAATATTTAATCAACATTGCAAGCAGTATAAATCTCAATGTGGCTGCTTAGAGATAGTCTATCATCAAAAGGAAAAAAATGCCATGAATGTTGCTAGTTCATCAAGAGTATAAGGAAAGGCCTCAGCCAGGGAGCTCTTGGAGTCCTGCCCAATGGCTTGGCATGGACCCTGGAAAATTCTAAAATTGGGAAGTTAAGTATGGGGATTTTTTTTCCTTGTTTCCATATAAATCCATGTACGTACAAACAAAGAGTCTGTCTTTGTTGCTGATGTTGTCACTAATGACTAGACATGTGGAAGTTTGTGTAAGAGGAAAACAAATTATATATCTTTTAAAGTAAGAAAATATTGACTAGGTTCATAGGAATATTCTTTTTTTTTCCTTTAGGTTAAATTTTTTTTTAACTTTAAAGGGATTTTGCCCAAGACACAGTACAAGAAAAGGAAGCCTGTGTTTCAGGTTATATGATTGATGGCAATCCTAGTTACAAGGATGTTAAGTAAGTTTCTATTACACAATAAAAGCATAGGCAAGGAAAAAGAAATGAGGGATTCTAGTTTTGGTCTCTATGTAGTCATTTCTACACCAACCTTCTTCCTTAACTGTATTATTTTTCTTCCATCCCAAGTACGTATGTGCTGAAATTACCCCCTAGACCTCACCCCAGGTCTCTCACATCAGAATCTGTTCTATGAGATATCCAGGTGGTTCATACGTTCATTAAAGTTTGAGGAAAACCTAGGCTAGATCCAGTTTGTGAATGCTGATGCTCACCCAGGGACACTTTCAAGAGTGAGGATGCTCAGACTTCCGGGATAATTCCTTTGACTCTCGCCAGACTGAATCCTTCCTTATCTATCTCCTAAACTGTGCAGGGTTGAGCTAGATTTATATCTGAGAAGACATCTTGGGAGTACCCAGTAAAGTTGACCTTAATCACTGAAACATACCAGTTTTTCGGTTGCTATCTGTTTTATTCCTGTTTCAGTTTTCTCTGGGACACTTGGTATCTTACATCATTTATTTTTAACTTGGGTAGCTAACAATTTTTCTTTAGACATTACTCCTTCTACCCTGCAGCTACTTTCTTATTGCCACATGACTGTCTTGAGAAGCTTTCCTTCTGTATGTTTTAAAGTATATCAATAAAAGGGCTCCCTTTGCATTAATAGATAAATTACAGACTGAACATGCATTTATCCATAATATATTTGTTAATTAAACCACTAACCTATGTGTTTCATACAGACATGTTCTCAGACTTTCCAAAGTCCCTGATTTGTAGAAACCAAAGTAAGAAAGATGTCTCCCAACCCCTGGGGGCTAGTGCATATCTACTGCTTCAGAGCCAGAGAGTTCTGGGATAAAGGAAACCTGTCCAGTGTTTTTCTTACTGGAGTTTCTAATGGTCTTAAAAAAGCAAGACCATTGTTTTAAAAGCGCTGTCCTATCATTAGAGCTTTTGGTTGCCTTGGCTTACAATAGTAGAATAATTGGCTCTCCAGAGGACAAGAGTTGACAAACATCTTTTGTGATTGGTATGCTTACTTGCTGTTCATTAGGTACTCTCATACGTCAGTGATAAAGAAAACCATTTTAGTCTTTACAGTTTTTTTTTAATGGTGGAGAAAGTATATTTAGAATTAGCCAGCTGGACTGAGTTTAGATGATCCCAATTTTGTTGGCGACATCCAGAGCATCATAATCAGGAGCCAATCGAACATATGCCTTCTTTTCTCCGTCAGGCCTTATGAGGGTGTTGGCTTTGGCCACATCTATGTCATAGAGTTTCTTCACAGCCTGTTTGATCTGGTGCTTGTTGGCCTTGACACCCACAATGAACACAAGTGTGTTGTTGTCCTCTATTTTCTTCATGGCTGACTCAGTGGTCAGGGGGAACTTGATGACGGTCAAACTTGTTTCTTCTGGGCACGCTCTTGCGAGGGTATTTGGGCTACCTCCTGAGCCTAAGGGTCTTGGGTTGATGGAAGGTGGGTGATGTGCAGATCTTTTTCTTGTGGTTATGGACGCCTTTCAGCACTGCCTTCTTGGCTTTCAGGGCCTTCGTTTTTGGCTTCGGCTTTGGGAGGGGCAAGAGCTTCCTTCGTCTCTTTCAGAGCCATATTGGTGAAAAGGCCTTTACAGTTTTGTAATGCATTTTAGAATATTTACACTAAAGTGGGTTACCAAATAAAATAGGATCAACTTTTTTTTTACTTAGTTTATATAAGCTTATATATTGGTATTTTCCTGAGAGAAATATCCAAATGAAGAAGTGAGAAGAATGAGATAGAAATACAGCTGCAGATGTTGAGAACTTAAAAGTGATGAAAAAACTATTATTAATGTATAAATAAATTCTAGGGAAAAGCAGAGAGGTTTAAAGTGTATCTGTCTGAGATGTTTTCCTCTACAGATTACAGTGTAACAGGGTCCTTCATGTGATCACAAAACCATGGATTAGCAATACTTGGCAATGTTTTTTTTTTATTATTATTATGAACAAAGAAGTCACACTTTCTATCCTTGTATATCCTTATTCAAGGTCCCTTCCCCCTCCCGCCACATCAGGTCATTCTTTCTTCTCCACAACTCCTCATCCCATCCCTGGGCAGGCAGCAGGCAGTCCCAAGGTCCCACTGTCCCAATATTGCTTAGTTCAGTCTTCACTCCTGGCAGATCCAGTTTTCTCCCCCCTCCCTCAAGAGTGAGTCAGGTGTTCCTCTAGGGGGAGTGGAATCCAAGGAGTCAGTTCAGGGTGTTTCTGTTCTCAAGCTGTTCAGTGGTTGTGGTTTGCAGCTTGGGCATGCTTGGCTTTTTTGTTGTTGTTGTTTGTTTGTTTGTTTAGAGACCACTAATGAGTGAGTACATCCCCTGCTTATCTTTCTGAGTTTGTGATACCTCGCTCAGGAGGATATTCTCCAAGTACTTGGCAATGTTTAGGAACTGGAAGCATGGTATGAATTTTTCTTTTATGTGTGTACGGGAAGATAATATGGTATCATGTGTCAGACATTTTCTGGGAAGAAACACACACACACACACACACACACACACACACACACACACACACACACCTCCTCACCCCAAATAGGGATCATGTGACAAACCAAAGTAACAGCTGCATAGAGTCAAACCTGATGATCCATGTGTTTTTATTCTGGAAACTACTGGAAATATGGGTGAGAGGTTACTACAGGGGCAGACAAAGGTGACTTGGAAAATCATCAGCTGTATTACTGAAAAGCCCATTCCAAGGAAGGTGATGACTCATGAACACTCCATCCCTGGAGCGCTCTGCAGATGACTCAGCAGCCAGAAAACCTCTCCTCTGCAGTCCAGCTGCTCAGTCTCTTCCCCCAGCAGCTGTGTATGCTTCCTAAAGTATGTGTGTGTGTGTGTGTGTGTGTGTTTGTTTGTTTGTGTGTGTGTGTGTGTTGAGGTGTGTGAGAGAAAGTTTCCACTGTTCTAGACACCTATTTTTTTTTGTTTATTTCTAAATCTCAAGAGCTTCCCTCCCCTCCTAGAGAGAATGTTTTGATTTGGAGGATAATTTTATGCAGTTTATAGGAATAAAATTATTTTATATGACTATTCTTGGTGGTACATGAGTGGCCCATGCCTCCTAGTTTTCTGTTTTTATTTTTTCTACAAATGATAATGATTGCTAATATTTGTGGCACTGATTAGGTCCTAAAAAGGATATATATATATATATGTATACACATATAGCTACATATATGGTCATATATAAAATCACACATATATCCATATATATGGTTATACATAAAACTATACATAAAACCATATTTTTATGGTTTAACATTTATACATATAAATACACATACACATATACATACATATATGTATATATATAAAACTTGAGGGGAATGCATATCTTTTAAAAGTCTTGTTAAACTTTTTCACACAATGTACTTTAATCATATTCTTTTTCCTCCTCCACTTCCTTCCAGATCCTTCCCACTTCCCTTTCCACACAACTTCATGTTTTTTTTTCTCTCAATCTCTCTCTCTCTCACACACACACACAAGCAGAGGGAGAGGGAGAGGGAGGGAGGGAGGGAGAGAGAGAGAGAGAGAGAGAGAGAGAGAGAGAGAGAGAGAGAGAGAGAGAGAACAAACAAAAAACCCAATAAGATGAAAATACCAAAACAGAACACAAGGAGACAAAACTCTCCATAGAGTTCATGTTCTGTGTGCACTTAGTGCTATGGACTTGCCTCCTAGCACTGCCTTCATTGTGTCCCATAGGTTTGAAATCTTAGTATTTTCGCATTAATTCAACTCTAAAACATTTTCAATTTCCCTCTTGATTTCTGTGTTAATCCAGTTTTCATTCAGTCGTAAGTTGTTCAGCTTTCATGAGTTTGTAAACTTTCTATTGTTGATATCCAGCTCTAATCCATGGTGGTCAGATACGATGCAGTGTGCTATTTCAAATTAAATTATATCTATCTCTCTCTATATAGCTCTATATCTACATCTCTCTCTATATATGAGACATCCTTTGTGTGCAAATATGTGGCCAATATTGGGGAAAGTTTCACTGGCTGATGAAAGTAAGTATATTCTTCAGTTTTGGGGTGGAATGGTCTGGCAATATTTGGTAGGGCTATTGAGTTTATGACATTATTTAATTCCAGTGTCCCTTCATTTAGTTTTTGTCTCGATGACCCATCTATTGCTGAGAGTGGGATAATGAAGTAACTCATTATTATGGTATGAGGGTCAAAATGCAATTTTAGCTGAGTAGTATTTCTTTTATACACTTGGGTGCCCTTGTGTTTGGAGCACTCATGTTTAAAATTGTGATAACTTCTTGGTGGATTTTCCTTTAAGTGAGTATGAAGTAATTTTTCCTGTGTCTTTTGATTTGAGTTTAGAATTTATTTTGTCAGATAATAAAACAGCCGTGCTTTCTTGCTTCTTGGTTTCATTTGCTTAGAATACATATCATTTCTCCTCCTTTACCCTAAGGTGATGTCTGGCTTTTGCCGTGAGGTGCATTTCCTGGATGAAGCAGGAAGATGGATCTTATTTTCTAATCTAATATATTAGGCTTTTTATTATAAAGTTAAGACCATTAATACTTAGAGTTTAATGAACAATGTTTATTCACTCCTGCTACTTTGATGTTGTGTTATAGAGTCCCGACCCTAACAGTTCTCCAATTATTTATTACTGTGCCCTCTTGGGTGTTGCTAACCTTCAGACTGAAGTTTACTTCTAGAGAGCTAGATTTGTGAAGAGAAATTGCTTAAATTTGTTTTTATCAGGAAGTACTTTTTTTTCTCTGGCAATGAAGATTAGTAGTTTTGTTTTGTTTTTGATGTAGTCGTCAGGGTAGTCACTAGTCATCTCTCAGAGCTTGTAGGACATCTATCCAGGCTCTCCTGACTTTCAGAGTCTCTGTTGAGAGGTCACCTGCCATTCTAACGGGGTCTGCCTTTATAAGTGACTTAATCTTTTCTCCTTGAAGTTTTTAATACCCTTTCTTTGTTTTGTGCAGTTCCTTTTAATTTTTGTGTTGTGGGAAATTTCTTTTCTAGTCTTGACTATTTGTGTTCTGTATACCCTTCAGACCTGATAGGCATTTTTTTCCTTTTAGATTTAAAACATTCTCCTCTTTTTCGGTGCCTTTGACCTGGGTTTTTTTCTCCTTCTTCTATACTAATTATTCATAGGTCTGGTCTTTTTGTAGTGTCTCACGTTTCCTAGATGTTTTGTTGTACTTAGATTTTTAAAAATTTAACATTCTTCTTGACTGAACTATCAATTTCTTCTATCTTGTCTTCAAAGCCTCACATTCTCTTTTTCACGCCTCTTAATCTGTGGTGGTGAGTCTTTTCTCAGATTTTTTTTTTTTTGGCATCTTGAATTTTTCATTTCCAATTTTATTGTACTTTGAGTTTTCTTTAGTGATGCTGTTTCCTTGTTGAAGCCTCCTTTTACGTCTTGAATTGTTTTCCTTTTGTCATCCAGTTGTTTGTTCGCATGGTCTTTATTAAATCAGTTCTTTACATACCCTTTAAAGTCCTTGAACTCATTCGTAATTGCTATTTTGAAGTCCTTATATTCATAAGCCATTCTGCCTTCTCATAGCAGTATATGACTATCCCCCATTCCATTCAGGGACACCAAATAATAGGAGGGTCCTTTTCTTAGCTGTTTGTGATTCTATCTTATTTTCCTAGCACATGCTTTAAAATATTTTCTATAGTAGATAGTTAAACTTTGTCTTCTTTCAGAATTTCAACTCCAGGAGGCAAGACTCTGTGAATCTTCGCAAATTGTTTAGAATAACCAGGAAACTTTGAGTGCTTAATGGTAAGGGGCTACTGTAGTCCTTCCAACATATCCTCATGTGAAGTCTGCACAGTCATTTATTCTCTGTGTCAAAACAGCAGAGAAAAGCTGAGAGAATGAGTGAGGGAGAGAGAGAGTGAGTGAGAGAGAGAGAGAGAGAGAGAATTTACAGGCTCTTTAGTTTTACATCACTTGAGGAAACAGTGGTGATGCTTAACACAGTAGCTGGTTAGAATTATTAAGTAATTTTAATGCTAAAGAAATGTGAACCCCAATAGAAGTGTCTGTATAACGGTCAAGAACAAATCACGCTTGAGTGGACCATAATGTTCCTGTTCAACTTATAGTATACCACAGGCTGGCCTTTATCTGAGAATGACCTTGAAATTCTGATCATCTTGCCTCCATCTCCTACATGCTAGCTTGATAGACACATTCTATTCTGCTTGCCTTTTCTCTTTAAAATTTTATTTTATTTTGGCATGCCAGGTACAGAGTCTCAGCAGGACCTCACACATGTTCAGCATGTGTTGTACACCTAAGCTACATGGCAACCCAGTCTCCATTCTGGAAAACAATCAGCTATCTCCAAAAGATTCTATATAGAAGATTTTTTTATTAATCCTGTTGGAAATAAGTTCTCCATTTATTATCCTGTGTAAATAGCTATAGAATATTGTTTTCAAAATCTTATTCAAGACTTGATGCTCTACACTGTCTTTGTTTTTTTTCACAGTGTCAATTAACACAACAGAGACTTAAACAAATTTTTTTCTTTATTCCTTTTTTTAAAAAAAAAAAACTAAATTGATTTATGGGCAATTTATCAGTACAGAGATTCACTAAGTAGTCAGTATGGGAAGAATTCATGAGCTTTCAAGTGTTAAAAATGAGGTTTCCTGGTTAGGCTCTGCAGTGGTTTGAATAAAAATGGCCCCTATAGGTCTATAGGGAATGGTACTATTAGGAGGTGTGGCCTTGTTGGAGGAAAGGGTCACTGTCCCTTATTGCTGCCCATGGATCAAGATGAAGAACTCTGAGATCGTTCTCTAGCACCATGTCAAACTTCCTGTCAGAATGAAAATGAGCTAAACCTCTGAAACTGTAAGCCAGCCCCAGTTAAATGTTTTCCTTTGTAAAAGTTGCCATGGTCATGGTGTCTCTTCATGAAGAAAGCCTAAGATAGGCTCTAAGTATCAAAGCACTGACTATATCTATACCAAGGGCTGCCAGAGTATTGATTGTCTAATGTAGTCACTGGCCGAAAAAGCTCTCTGTCCACAGCCAAAAACTAACATGGCCAATGTTAGTTCTTAGTAATTAGCAATTACTGCTTTCCCTTAATTTCAAATGTCACTCAAATATGTCAGATATTTTTTCTAGTCTGGGCATTATACATTACGACCAAGAAAACCAGGGGAAACTTTGAATTAAGTTCTGTTGTGTTATATTGTATATTTAATAAATATAGTCTGAAATATCAGAGGACAGAGCTACCCACAGAGCCAAGCCAGGAAGATCAGAGAGTGGTGATCCATGCCTTTAATCCCAATACCTAAGAGGCAGAGATCCTCTGGATCCTTCTGAGTTCAAAGTCAAAGAGAGCCAGGCAGTGGTGGTACACACCTTTAATCCTAGCACTAGGAAAGTTGAATCAAGAATTGAGATACCTAGGTGGAAAAAGAAAATGGAGGAGGCAGCAGTTCTTCCTTCCTTTTTGTTCCTTATTGGCAGAGGACAGAGAGGCATCAATCTAAGGATTTGTGGAGGTAGAACCTATCCTTTTCTGCCTGGGGAGTTGGCTAGGTGAGAACTGACTGTGGCTTATTTTTTCTGTCTCTCTGATATTTCAGCTTTTCCACAATATCTGGCTTTGGGGTTTTATTATAATACCAAATAGAAATAGTGCAATAAAATTCTCATGTGCATTGGATAATTAGGGTATTCTTTCTCTTCATCACCATCATCACTTTCCTTTGGATATAATTTAACTTTTCCATAACATATTTCATACCCTTCAGCTCATTCTAGCAGATTCTTGTGTCAGGCTGATTCTAGACTCACAAAGGACAATTAAACAGAGAGCTAGTCAAAGGTAAGAAGAAACAGATGGAACCATTCCAGGTACTTTGTCAGGTTAAGTATTTTCTATAAGCGAACTAAAAGGTTGAAGAGCTGAGTGATGCCAAGTCTCAAGTCTTCTGCCTTCATCCAGGATGCTTCTTAAGGCTGAAGTTTAGGATGCTATTTTTCAGTCAGAGTACATGACAATTAAAGATTTGAAAGACCGATAACCAGTGTTACTTTGAATCTGCTGAGCTTCCACTTGAGGTGCTTATGAGATATTCTAGAAGGTTGTGATGTCCAATCAGAAGGCCATGGCTCAGTGGGTTGGAACCACAGCAGGTCAGTGCAGATGGAAATACAGCTGTGAGAAGTATCATCAATGAATGTGGAAATGCAGACTACGTGTTTGTCCACTGAGTGTCAGAGGAAGAAAAGCCCTAGCAAAGCATTTCAGCATAAAGAACAGTGAGGGAACAGGCACCTTCCATCAGGCTTAGAGCATCTGCCTTCATCAACTAGTGGTGCTCAGCTATAAGAAGGAGGCTGGAGACAGATGTTGGCCAGTGGCATGGTACTCGTGATATTATGTGGGTTTACCTCAATGCATGATGTGTCAAAGAAGTCTGGGAGGCAACACTCAGTATTTCGCAGAGATAAAAGGCAGAGAGCAGAGGGATAGCTTCAGCTTGAAAAGAGGTTTAAACACCTCCCCTGTACTCCTCATTTTGTTTTATTCTTATGTTGTTTATTTTATTCTTTTATTTTTATTGATCAATAGACTTGAACATGACTGCAGTGTTTTCAGATGAGAGCTAATTGATGGACTCAAGTTCATAAGGGGATTAAAAGCATAGGTACAAGATCTAAGCATTCTTTCTGTAATTGAAAATAGGTAAGATGAGTCTTATTGTACATAATTTTTTAAAAAATATATTCTTTATGTTGATAGAAGATTTACATTGCAAAGAAGTTTGAATATGGATGTTTCTAGATTTTATTAGCACAGATTTCTTTGATATTTTACTATTCTCTCTCTCTCTCTTTCGTGTGTGTGTGTGTGTGTGTGTGTGTGTGTGTGTGTGTGTGTGTGTGTTAAAATAAGTTCTCATGTAGGGCAAGCTGAACTTGAACTTATAGGATTTTTGAGGCTGGACTTGAGGTCCAGATTCTTCTGCTTCACTCCCTTGAATGCTGCAATTACATGTGTATACCACTACTACCAGATTGCTGTTTTAAGTATTTAAGGTCACTACATACTTCAAGACATCTGATGGTGGCCAGCAGTTGACTGTGGGAAAATTAGGGTTCTCTTCTAGGGTTCTTAGTTTTGTTAATGGAAGAATTTAAGAATAGGTAAGTATAAGTTCATTGAAAATTGTATTAGTGTTTAGAAGGAAGAACTCAGGTCAGACAGGCTATAAACCTCAGCAGCTGCTTGGAAGAGGGGGTGGAGGAAAAGATAATGCCATCACATTTAAGATGGCATCGAAGTCAGGCACATGGTGGTGGTGGAGGAGGTGGAGGCTTTAGAGAAGGAGTAAAGGAACCCAAAATGTCAGGAATAGGGAGCCTAAAGTGTTAAAAGAAAAAGTATCCTAAGAAAAGAGATAAAAGAAAAGGAAGTTACACAATTATGAGTTAGTGAGAAAAATGGGCATTCTTACAACCCCACAGCCTGCAGCCCATAAGCTTCTGCACTAATGTTACTACTTATGGCTCTTGATTGGGTTCATTTCCTCAGTTAAAGAATTAAAAGGCAGGAAAATATTGAGGAAATTCTCTAACATAGCAGACAAGAGCAGACTGAACCAACTGGCGAAGAAAGCCTTTCATTAGGAGTGAGGAAATATGCAAACACACACAAAAAGCACACAGAGACAAAGATGGCCAGCTTTTCAGAGGAGTTCCTCAGAGGGCCCCAAAGCCAGCCTCTTCCTGACTGATGGATTTGTAAAAGTCTTTGAAAGGTCTTTCTTTCCCAGCTAATGGCTGGTTAATTTGAAGAAAGACAGGATGGCAGATTGGCCCACAGCTGTTGTGCAAACATGTCTTGATTGACAGTGAACCAGTCAGGCAGGTTCGTCAGCAGGAGATTCATACTGATGGCAAAAACAAAGTCCCCCAGGCCTTTGTTTTAGGCTTCAAGGCTTTTGCTTTATGTCTGGAGGCTGAGGAAGAAGTCATCTTGAAATTGAGGAAGGCAGCCATCTTGGAAGCTGGCCTTCTTTATTACCTATTTATGACATCTCTCCATGTTTATCTCCCTATCAGGGAATCTGTCTAACTCCCAGTCCTTCTCTAGGGTCAGGGATTCTGTGGGGAAACATGATGTTGTATATTATTAAATAACTAGTTATTCTTTAGCTATTTAACTATTACTTTAGTTTTAGCATTGCTTAAAATGAGCCTGTTTCTTCTCAAGGTACTTCCTTAGTCAAAGCAACTGACTCAGCCTACCTGCAATGTCAAGTCTCCACCCAGGCCAGAGAGTCTTGTGGCCAGAAGGGTTTATTTTTGTTGCTGTTGTTGTTTGTTTGTGTTTTTTCTATTCTATCTCAACTGAATTCTATGTAAGGAGAGAGACTGGAGAGGAAGAAAAGCATAGGTTGTTCAGCTGAGTCCACTCCCTGAAGAGACTTTCTCACCTAAGGAGTTCTAATTGTTTTTCTTTCGGTCACTTATGACTCTGAGGAGTTTTAAAGAAAATGAATTCTTTAGCCTTTGCTTTCTTAAAAAAAAATCACTGTCAGTAAAGAAAGGAAAGAAAGAAAATGGGCATTGGGTGAACAGTAGAATACTTGTCCCCAAAGGAAGGACTGCCAGGTGATAGCTCACTATTGTTTATAATGTGAGCAAAAGAAATGGAGTCACCCAGACTGGGAATCTCAGTGCATTTCTGTGACAAGGTCATCGGAGAATGTGGAACTCAGAGTCCAGCAGACCGGCGAGTGACTTCACAGTGCTGTGAGGGATTGAAGGGGACTGACATGCCGGCCAGCTGGCTCAGAAAGTGTGATGAGAACTGAGCCCTGTCATAAAGCTGAGCATCAGTGTGATTTGATGTCACGGCACTCTGAAGACCAGATACGGAGGAGGGTTAAATTCACTTAAGGCTGTGGGGATCGGGAGCAGTGAGCACAGAACTAGAAAATCTCAGAGGAAGAGAAATTGTTTTTGGCAGGGAGGCAAAGAGGAAGGCCTAGAGGAGGTAATAGGAATTTTATCCAGACTTTGAAATACAGGCCAGAATCTTCTGGGAGGAGACAGAATGCTGAGCAAAGGAATGTCAAAGGAGACAGAACCAGATGTGGGAACAGATAAGGCTTATTGGGAGCCTCAATAAACCAATTTGATTGAGCTGGAAGGCTAATACAAGGCTGCAATGGAATGGGATGTTGAAAGGCCCTGTCTGGTAAAGCCTGGATGAAACATTCATTCCTCAGCTTTGATTCTAAGCCATATATTTGGGCAATGAGAGTCTGATGAAGGTTATTGTGCAAGAAAGTGATATTATTAATGTGTTCTGGAAGTTTGGTATAGGGATGAGAAGGGACAGTGAACAGAGGGCGGGATGCTGGTCTGGGTAGCTGGTTAAATAAAGCCTGAAATAAAGGCCTGAGAAGCACTTTCAAAAAGCCTCTTTGTGCCTGCACTTGACCCCACTTTACCCTCTAGACTTCCACTCTGTGTGATGTTTCATAAATATTGTCTCATCTCCAACACATTAAAGCCCTTCCTCTCTCCCCTTCATTTCCTCCTTCCTTCTTTCTGCCCTTCTCCGCTCCCTGTCTCTCACTTTCTATCTTTTAAACTATCTGCTCCTTACATTCGGAATACTATCTGAGGCACCAAAGTTCAGAGGATCCGGTTCTGTTCTCCTGAGAAAAGCCAACAGTAAGGGAAGTGAGAGTGTCTTAAAGAGAGAGCAGCCAGGAAGTTTGCACCAGGCTTCAGGGTGCACAAAGTACTTATTATGTCCGAAAAGGTGATGCTGAAGCCGGCATGGAGAAATGACAGGAAGCCATCAATAGAGGAAGAGGAGGAGCTGGTGTGCCAGAGTGGGGCATAGGGACTCTGTCCTTAGGAGTGACTCATAACAGGTAGCTCTGGGAACTGAGTGACAGCTCTTCCATTCCCTAAAGTTGGAGGAGTTATCAGGACTTTCTATGTCATGCTACGACTTTAGGTTTCCTTGCAAGCCTGCTGGAGGCTGTTGGAAAATTTAGCGTTTTGAACAGTTTCAGGCATCTGATTTAATTTTAATTTTATTATTACTTTTTGAATTTACAAAGCTGAGGATTTACGTTTTTAGGTCTGCAGGGATTGAGTTAGGGTGCTACTCATGGTTTAACCACTTGGTGGCTCCGGGCCTTTGGGCAAGCTATGTAACCTCTCGGTCTCATTTTCTTCTCAAAACAAAATTAAGCCACTTACCTTCTTCGTAGATATTATTATTAAAACTGCGAATTATTTGCAACATTCTTAGTACGGTTTTCAGTACACAGAAGCCCTTCAACACTGATCTAGCCGTTTGTGTTCCCCTAGTCTCGACAATACAGACCCCTCTTTTGTAAATGCCATTCACCTCGGGGTGGAAGGCAAGCTGGAGGTAAGAGTGAACTGGACGGGGAGAGGCCAGTTAAGACACCTCAGGAGTAACGTAGGGGAGAAGATTCTGTTTTCTAGTCAGTGACCAGCTGTCATTGGATGGAGTTAAGAAAAAAAGGTTTGCAGAATAAATAAATGCAAAGGAACAGTGAGCAGGCCTAGGTGATTGAGTAGCTGAACGAAGCCAGAGAGTGAGAAAAAGCCGCCTGCCAGGCTTCAAGCTTGGGTGCCTGGGAGAGCTCTGGTGTCGTGGACATGAGAAAAGCCTTTCACTCTGGGCTCTGTTTCTCAGGCCACTGCTCTCCTGACATCCTCGGTCGACTGGTGCCATTTCAGTCTCATTCACCCGCTCAGAGGCTGTACTAGCTGCTTGTCACTTTGTCCTCCCCCACAGTGTTTTGACCGAGTCACAGTGGAGCCATATTTACATTTAGAACAGCAAAAGGGTTGGAATCCTGCAGCCACTTACAGATGGGTTTGCACCACTTCTGCCTGGTGGATACTCCAGACCCTTTTCTCTTCCCAGATCATGTAGATGTCTCAGAAAAGACTCTAGATTCTGCAGCCTTGTTTAAAGGCATTAAGAGAATACCAAGCCTTCACAGTCTATAGTGTCTGGCACAATATATTTGTTATGATTTATTGGTATCACGTGATCATTATTTTCATTTATGTGTGCATTCTATTTTAGGTCTCAAGCTATTATTAGAATACAAGAAAATGTGGCTCAGGATTTGACTTTTTCTTTGTGTGTATATATATGACATGTTTGATACATATGTGTCTAGATAGGGGGGTACGTATATGTAGAGGGCAGAGGAAGACATTGGGAGCTCTCCTCTGTCATTCTCCACCTTATTGCCTTTGGACTTGGTCTTTCATTGTACTTGGAGTGAGGCTGGGGCTGCCTCCTGCCTCTGTCCCCCAAACACTGAGGTTACAGGATTATAATCTCACACTCATCTTACCCATCAGGCCATCTCTGCAACCCTACCTGTGGCTTTTCTGCTCCTGTTGAATGTTATATATTCTCTAGTCTAGGACATTTAAGAAATGATACAAAGCATTATAAAAGATGCTCTGTCCACCACAACCTGGTACACAAGACTGACACCACACTTTTCTGTTTTTTTCCTTTCTATTTGAGTTGGATATTTTACTCACTTACTTATTTTTCTCTTTGTTTTTCTATTTGAGTTAATATTTTATTCACTTACTTATTTAGACAGGATCTCTCTGCATAGCCCTGGCTCCCGAGACTCACTATGTAGACCAGGCTGGCCTAAAAAACTCACAGAGATCTGCTTGCCTTTGCCACCTGAGTGCAAGGTGACAAGGAACAGGAGTTTTGAAATTGTCTTAGGACTAGGTTATCCAGGCACAAGGCTCTGTCAATAAATTGAATACAATATATTTCCGGAGAGACACTTTGGGGGGTATACTGGTGGGCTGAAGCCAAAGCTTATATCAGCCTCTAAGCACAACACAAATCACAAGAAAGAATTTTTAAAAATGTAGTTAAATTTTTAAAATTCATTTTACATATGGAGCACAGCTCTCCCTCCCTCTTCTTTATTCCGGCCCCTCACTTCCCTCCTATACCCCTCCATCCACTCCTCCCTCATCTCCATTCAGAAAGGGGCAGGCCTCCCATGGGATCAACATAGCATGGCACAACAAGTTGACGCAGGATCCCCCCCAACACCCCAACACTCCCCTCCCCCCTACCGCTTTGCATCAAGGCTGGGTGAGACATCTCAGCATGGGCAATAGATTCCAAAAATATCTAGCTCAAAAGCCAGGGACAGATCCTGATCCCACTGCTAGGACCACCACAAACAGACCAAGCCACAAGACTGTCACACACACTGACAGTCAGTCCCGTGCATACTCCCTAGCATTTGGTCCAGAGTCGGTGAGCTCTCATGAGCTCCCAGTCAACTACCTCTGTGTCTCAGTCCCCTGTCATGACCTTGACCTCCCTGGCTTGAACAATCCTTCCTCTCTCTCATCAAAAGGACTCCTAGTGCTTGGCCATTACATGGCTGTGAATCTCTGAATCTGCTTCCATCAGTTACTGGATGAAATTCTTTCTAATGAAAATTTGGGTACTCACCAATCTGAAGACCGGTTCAGGCACCCTCTCCATTATTGTTAGGAGTCTTAGCTGGAGTCAACCTTGTAGATTCCTGGTAGTTTCCCTGACACCAAGTTTCTTCCTAATCCCCAAATGACACCCCTCCATCAAAAAAATCTCTTTCATTATTCTCCCCATCTGTTCTGACCCCAACCCACACAGATTGATCCTTCATGATCCCATACCTGCATATCTCCCCCCCTCCCCCTCCTCCCTCCCCCCGACTCCTGCCTCCAGTTTACCAAAGAGATCTCTCCTATTTCTCTTTCCCATCCATTTGTCTCTCTTTGGGACCTCCTTGTTACCTAGCTTTTTGGGGGATGTGGATTGTAGCATGGTTATCCACTGCTTTGTGGCTAATATCCACTTACAAGTGAATACATACTATGCTTGTCTTTCTGGGTCTGGGTTACCTCAGGTGTTCTGAGGTCCTGCCACAACTACTACCAACCGAGTCAGAATTAGAATGGACCCTAACCCTAACCTGAGGTCCATACTAATTCAACAGAAGAATCTTCACAAATGCCTTTATCAGTCAGTCACCTAGTCTGCGTGCGTGGTCTGGTTCTTGTGCCCCAGAAATAGCAACCTAAGGGATGGGGAATGAGATGTTTCTGTGGGAAAAAGCAGCCATTTGGGTTCTCAGCAAAACCCGGCCGCTTTTCTACTTTTTCAAAAACTATTGAGGCTATTAACATCTATTCCCAGTGATTTAAAAAAAAAAAAAAAAAAAAAAAAATGCTAGGGAACTCAATGGCTCTTTCCCAGTTGCTCCTTGTCTGGCAGCAGATTTTCTCTACCAGTATCAAAACAATCCTGCGCATATTTGTGGGAAAATAAATCTCTGCCCTTTATTCTCAGGGAATATAGCAAGACAGAGAGCGCTTCTGGGTTAATGTGTTTCTCTCAGAGTTTGGGTTTCGGCTGCTTTAAAAAAAGTCTGGCTCCTTAGTAAGGGGGCTGGTCTATCCTAGGTGTGGGAGGAGGGAGGGGTAAAGCTGGCTTGGGAGTTCCCTTTAGATCAGACAAAAAGAAACCAGGAAGTAAGGAGGAATTATTACAGTCTGTCCAGCTCAGGATGTTAAAGGCGATAACCTCCAAGGCCTGGTTATTCATTAGCAAAGAGAAAAGCTCCCGGGAGAGTTGCGCTGTTGTAGCTGAAGGCTTGAAGCAGGGAGAGAGCAGCTGGAGCAGACCAGCTTGGGAGGTTTTGCCTAGAGTTAGTGTCAGCCTCCTGCTAACTTTTTCTTGGGACAGAGGGAGAGGTGGCTGTTCTTTGTTCTCAGATGTCTGCTTAAATAAACTCTTTTTTATTTTATTTATCGTTGGGTACCTAAGCAGTCAGGAACAAGTACCTTACCAGTGGACCTCCAGTCCAGTCCCCTCTTGATTTTGCCCCAGGGCAGCAGCTACAAACAGAAAGCCAGCTGTGTGTCTGTCTTGGCCAAGCCCAGATCTGCTGGAGAGATCCGAAGCAGGACTCTATCTGCTCTGCACAGTATGGTGAGTTGCAGCTGACCTGGACGCCGCTTGTTGGAGGAAGGCAGTGGATCTGTACAGCCTGTGGGGAGAGTGACATCTTCTCCCCTACTTCCAGCCAAGTCACCATGGGCAGCATCTGTGTGAGGCTCTGGGCATACATGCAGCCTCTTCTGCCCTGCTGGTCCCAAGAGGCAGACAAGTCAGTGGTGATCGAGAATCCAGCGGTGGTCAGCTGTCCTCCAGAGGCTCCTAGGTCACAGGAGCCTGAGAGAAGCCATGGTCACTACTTTGTGGCTCTGTTTGATTACCAAGCTCGGACTGCAGAGGACCTGAGTTTCCGTGCTGGCGACAAACTCCAAGTCTTGGACACTTCACATGAGGGCTGGTGGTTGGCCAGACATTTGGAGAAGAAGGGAGCCAGCTTGGGTCAGCAGCTGCAGGGCTACATTCCTTCCAATTACGTGGCAGAGGACCAGAGTCTCCAGGCAGAGCCGTGAGTAGCAAAGAACACATTTTGTTTCTTGGATCTCTGGGGGCTGAATACAGAGTATTCCCTTCTTCCTATACAGTGCCCCCATCCATAGACCTGCCCAATGTCGGGAAGCACTGGTGAGAAACCACTTAACTGAAAGATGCCTTTCTTGAAAAGTAAGAGAGAGCCAGGCAAGTGATCACTGATAAATGACATTGATTACAGTGTACTCACCAAAGATCCATTTAATACTCTCCCTCTGCCTCACTTTAAACAGAACTATATTTTCATTTATGAGGAACCATTGTTTCCCCTAAACCTACTTGAAGTCTAAAAATTTGTGGCTTGTTGCTTACTGTCAACTTTGCAAACATTCCAAACAAATGCTACAGATCTTACAACTAAACCACAGCCATTTCCAACCTGGTAGGCTCACAAATGGGCTAACTTACACAGATGGTAACAACTACACAGTACTAGACTTTCTGGTGAAATTATAGCAGAAAGAACTATCTTGGAATTCCTGGATCCTGAGTTATCTATTCATATTACTATAGCTTTGGATTATTAGGATTAAAAACTGGCCAGATATATACGGACAGCAAAAAGTCATGGAAATACTTCTTCAGAACAGTAAAGAGTGCATATTGAAAAAAAAAATGACTTAATTAGGGGGCCTGATGATGAGCAGACCTAGTGCCAGTTATCTGTCTCTGATTGTGATGGTTAAATAATTATTTGACCTTGTAAAATGGATTACAACAGGTTGATAAATAAATCTGAATGCTGCAGTTTATTCTCTGGGTCTGAAATATCCTCCACAGGGTTAGGCTTTGAATGTTTTCTCCAGCAGGTGGCGCTGTTTTTGAAGTCTGTGGAAGCTTTCAAAGGTTGTGCCTAGGCGAGGGAAGTCCATCCTTAGGGACATACTTTTGAGTCCCGTTGGGGACTCAGGCTTTACTCTCCATCTTACTGTGTCAACTGCTCTACTATAATATGACCAGTCTGCCACATGTTCACCCTAAACTTAGTCACTGTACCTGCTTTTCCATCATACATGAAAATCTCCAGAAGCCATGAGCCAAAATAAATATTTTCTTACTTACCTCAAAAGAAAGAGAGTAAGAGTTCATTCTAGTATATATTTTATATATAATAAATATTTATTAATTATTAATAAAATTTATTTTACATGCCCCACTGATCCCCTTCCCTCCCCCCTTTCTCCCCCAACCCCACCTCCCATCCCCTCCTCAAGGCTTCTCTTGAGTTGTCAACACAGGCTAACACACCAGGTTGAGACAGGACTCATCCCTTGCTCCCATATCAAGGTTGAACAAGGCATCCCTCCATAGGGAATGGGCATTAAAAAGCCAGTTCATGTATCCAGGATAATTACTGGTCCTATATCTAGGGGCCCAGATCAATGCAACTGTCTTTCTCATTTAGATGACCTAGTTCAGCCCCATGCAGGCTCCTCCAACTGTTAGTTCCCACATCTGTGAGTTTCCATTAGTTTGGGTCAACTGTCCCTGTGGCTTTCAGAGCACAATGGAGAAAATCATTCTGGTATATTGAATAATTCCTTGGTTTGTAATGTTATAAAAGAAAAAAATTATGAATCTATCAAGCCACATTTGTTTATCCATAGACCCATTCAAACAGCAGACATGTTGTGAGTATGCTAGTACTCTTTGATTAGAAAGTGAATAAAGAGTGGTCTTGACAATGGATATGTTGGATCTGGAGGATTAAGAAGCAAGTTGAGGACAGTCAGTGCTGGTGATGAGTTTCCATAAAGTCTTATTCAGGATATGGGCACACTGTAAAGAAGGGCTTCTTACAGGAGGAGATCACTGGGAAGCTCTCGTATTCTTATCTAGGGCTTTTTCTTACTGATTGCTTTCTTTTATTATTATTTTAATATAATATCTTTATTAAATTTTGAGTATTACATATTGTGTAATTTGATCATATTCACTCACCTTCTTCAATAGTTTTGTTTCCTTGTGAGCTGCATGTCACTTACTTTCTCAGGAAAGAGAAAGGCAAGGACAGCCGTGGTCCACTGCTGCTGGTTTCCAAACCTCATATTTCCAAAGGAAGAACAGCTTGATGATTATTGAGATTTTTTTCCCCAATACCAAGAACCTTTAAAATTAAGAAGGCTATAATTTATGCCTAGTTAAATGTTAATTGACTTGGATTTTTGATAGACAGAATTGATAAGTCATCAAATGAGAGGGTGCCCTAACAGGGCATGGTGGTGCACTCCTGAAATATCACAAACTCAGGAAACTGAGACAGGGGCATTGCTACATGTTTGAGGCCAATCTGAGCTACACAGTAAATACAAAGCCAGCCTAAGAACCTTGCTTCAAGAAAAAGAAAAGAAAGATCTAAGTAAACTCTCTTTTTCCTAAAATGTTTTTATATGCTTTTTGATGATTTTTAAAAAGATGTATTTATTTATTATGTATATATTATTACAGTATACAGAAGAGGGTGCCAGATACCATTACAGATGGTTGTGAGCCACCATGTGGTTGCTGGGAATTGAATTCAGGTCCTCTGGAAGAATACTCAGTGCTCTTGACCTCTGAGCATCTCTCTAGCCCCTGAATAAACCCTTATTTTCTATGGTAGCCCAGATCTTCTTCTCTCAACTGATTTCTCATGGAAGTGATTAATATTAGAGGCATACATAAACAAAAAAATCTTTTTCTCATTCATAAAGTGCTTACTTATATGTATTTCCTACTACTTTGTTTCTATAACAAGCATTATGCATATTTCATATTCAGTGTAACATAATCAGAACAAACACTTAGATGTTGACATTTAGTGCCTTGGATTTGTGATGTACTAGTGTTTAAATATATTTGACTCATTGCAGTTTAGGGAATTTGGTTCTTCTGTTGGATCTCTAGGGTTGCCAAGACTCCTTCATTTCATGACTGTGTGAAAGAAAACTCAAAGGTTTATTTTTCATGTGGCACATTAGCTACATATATCCTTATTAGATTACAAATGCTGCCAGCTAGGGAAGCATTTTCTATCCCCAGGTGAACACACCTTGGTTAAAAGGCTGGACAGTGTCTGGACTAATTTAGATTGTCTTCCAATGAATACAAAACGAAGCGGCTAAAGTATTGTGGTTATTTTCAATTCCTAGGGATGGTCTGTAGCAAAGAACACTCTATCACTTTCTACCTAACTCTAGACCT
This sequence comes from Sigmodon hispidus, assembly GCA_004025045.1. NCBI lineage: Eukaryota > Metazoa > Chordata > Mammalia > Rodentia > Cricetidae > Sigmodon > Sigmodon hispidus. The sequence goes on along the minus strand of PVIH01009777.1, from coordinate 26,393 downwards.
TTCCTCTTAGAGTTGGTTGTCAACTGTATGTTGCAGTCACTCCAGTGCAGCTCTCCATAGTGTGCTTCCCTAAGCCCTCTCCAATAGGATAGAAACAGAATGTCAGGAGGGGCTGCCATTCTGACTTTGCCAGGACACTTGTTTCTTTCTAGGCACACACAGACCTTTTACCTAGATACCTGGTTTCTTGCCACCACTTGGCTGAATTTCATAGTTTGCCAAATGTACTTCAATTCCACCAACAGAAGTGATTTTTAACTTAGCAGTTCTTAGAGTAAGGATGTTTAAGGGGCTTGTAGAGTGCTTTCTTATCAAAGAAATCATAAGAAATTTTAAATATTTTTAAATTTTCAGCACATATTCCAGTTTTTCTTAAAAAATTATTGTAGTTAAACGAGTTAAGTAAATAAACAAAAGATTGTTGTCTGTATTCACTGAAGGTGTGTGAGTAGGCAACAGGAAACCAATGAAATTTCACCTGTTTTCTAATTATTTAGTTCAACATATTTGTATTTGTTTGTTTATGCCTTTATCTTGACTTTCTTAGTGGAAAACAATGCAAGTACTTTGGCAGTTATTACTACCAGGGAGAATCAATGGAAGGTTTTAGTTTGTTGAAATCTATCCTCAACTTTTTTGATATCTGAAAGTAGAGATGTTACAAGAACCACACTGTTGTTAAATGAACTACTGTCCTGATGGGTTATTACTACATTTGGACATGCTTTAAGTTCCCTGAGTATCTTAAGTAACAATGACCCAGTTCTTAAGAATTTTGTTTCTGTGAAGAACCCTTATATTCATATTATCTTCAACTTGAATCCATTCCTAGATCTTCTTATAGATGAGTGCTTTTCTTTATCATTTTCAATCCAGAATCCATAAAAATTTTATTCTTAAGGTCTTATTATTACTCAGAGATCCTTTAGAAAATATTACATGGTGTTTAAAAGACAACTAATGTAATGGTTACTATGTGTTAAATGCTGGTCACCAAGTGGGGACAATGGGGTGCCTTAGGTCACTAGGACTGTGTCCTCCAAGACTGTGATCTCAGATTTCTCCTTCTATTTATTCTCTCTGCCCGCCAGCCCCACCTATTTATCTCTCCTGCCTCATTATTGACCATTCAGTTCTTTATTAGACCATCAGGTGCTTTAGACAGACAAAGAATCACAGCTTCGCAGAGTTAAACAAATGCAACATAAAAAATGCAACATATCTTTGCATCATTAAGGCAAATGTTCCACAGCATAAGCAAAAGTAACAAATCTTAAAATAGTACCCTAAAACACAATAATTTGCCTCAGCTGACTGAAAAAATTCCTTTTGGATCATCCAACTTTCAATATGATACTAATAATCTCTATTATACATTAGTGTTAGAGCAATACTTGATTCTTCTAGCAAATATCTGAGTGAGGCCCAAGCACTAATGGAATAGAAATTTATTGGAAATAAAATACTGTTTTTTTTTTCACATATACTGCTGTGTGCTCCATGACATAGAATATGGATTTCAATATGACTGCTATCACTTACCTGTGTAACCTTGAGCAAATTATTGATGTTCTTATCTCACATTTTTATATAGAACATGGGAATAATAATGGTAACTTTTTTCTCGGGATTCATTCTATGATATGATACTGTTCAAAAAGATTTGGTGTAAAGAACCTATCCATTGTAAGGTTTGAATAAACATTACAGATTACTTACTGCCTAATTTTTTTCACTTCTATAGTATAGTATAACACTATTTTAGTGTAGGCTCATAATATACTTCCTCTATAGCCAGAGTTCTACACTGGGAACCTTCTTCCAGTTCAGAACTGTTCCTCACCTACAGCTTTGATCTTCAGACAGACTATTCCATTTTGCCTTCCCATAATTCCCCTTCCTCTTTCTTACCTGATGTGGATGTACTTACCATTTGCCTCTTCCTCTTCAGTTCCACCCTAGCTTCTAGAATACATTAAGAATCTCTGTTTACAGGCTTTAGCATCCTTTGTTATTATGGAAACTTTGTTTTCTATAGGATTGTAAACCTGGACATAGGTGGTAAGCTGTAGAGAATTGTCTTGTCTCTGCTCTGAGCTTAGTGTTTGTGTAATAAGACTGGCTGGAGAAATGAATAATTCAGTGCATGACTACTACAATTCCCCTGTCTTTTTAAAGAGCAGCTAACAGATTGAGCTGAGTACCTTTTTTTTTTTTTTTAACCTATTAGAGGATTTATAGTAAGGGTATGAACCATTATGCATCACCTCTGTGAGCTGTTCAAACGTTAATGTTTTGTTAGATTCACAGTCATAGTACCATAATCTCAAACCTCTGAAACTTGCTTTACTCCATCCCCAAGACTGACAGATATATTTAGAACACAGAATGAATATGAATCCAGGAAAAATGGTAACTCTCATGGAGATAGTATCTAAAAGTCATATACATACATTCTAAACTATATCCTGGTTATATTCAAAGTAAAGAAATTACTAGGCAGAGCCTGAAAATGGGAAGCAAACTAAAATCCAATTCACAAAATTAATGTTGTGGGCCAGACTTGTAATTTAAGTTTTTATGATCAACATATATAATTTCAAATTAGTATGTTTATGAAATATTTTCAGCTTATACATGCTGAAGGTTGACTGAAGTAGATATTAATAGAGTTTCACTGTTACATTCTAAACATTACCAAACAAAATAATTCTATCTTCTTTTTGCTAATTTCCTTGCTAATTAACTGCTACTTTCTCTACAGCATTCTCTCTGATTTCCATTTTTAATGGGGTCCTTAGCACTTCTTAGCACTGAAAACATTGAGCTGCTTTCTCTAGGGAAGGTAGTTATGCAGATTAATAGCAGCTTTAATGGTGTTTCAGGGCTCCTTAAAGCTATTTTCCCAAAGCCTGCAACTTTAGTATTAGTTTATGTGGCTGTTTCTTTGAAGATTAATGGAACATCAGAATTTTGCTAAAATGCATAGATGCAAATATAGATCACGTGATCTCTATTACCCACCTTATTGCTTATTTAGCTTAATTCTGATACGACCCCTTGTGTAAGATCTGTTATGTCATACTTTTTCTACAGATATTTTTCAGCTAGATGTTTTTCTATTTAAAAGTTGAGTTAATTAGCATACCAAAGTCTTTAATGTTTATATATATTTATACTTTATATGATGGTTTGTTTATAAAGCCTTCAAGGTTTAGGAAAGGTCTAATGAGAATTTTTTATGATTTCTCTGCCTTTTTGAGGGGAAAATGAAGAAAATAATTTAAGAAATTAAATTACTAGGAACTTCTGAAATTCACATAAATATTAATTTGAAAGGAATTTAGACTCATATTGAAAAAATATTTTCACTAATACAAATGTTACATAAGTCATTGGCAGCTTGATTTGAATTGTTCATGGGAACCTCATATGGTTCTTCTCACAGATCAGTATCATTGACAGATATCAGGTCATTATAATGATATCTGATCTCATTTCTGAATATTAATTATAACATATTGAGATGCTATGTCATGACACCAACACTATTTTATTTTTTCCACACTGCTACTCAGGAATCATTACTAGGGGGAAAGGCTCTGGTAATTCTGAGTGGTGTGATTAGAATTCTTTCTCTCCAGTCTCTGCAACACTTCTGATCATTGAAGGTAATGATTTCTAGGGGACTCAACAAATATTTTGCTTGTGTGCTTATTTTATTAAAAGTATTTTTAAACATGGATACTGTAAAAATTATTGAGGCAGTGCTTTTTCTTCAGAGAATTTTCTAGTCTTCCTTAGTACAAAGAATATGTATAGAATGTTATGTCAATGTTCTTTAGGAAAAGGCCTCCAGTAGCACGTCTGTAGTGGTTTTCAGAGAAAGATCAAACCACTGAGAAGATAGGATCAGCTCAGAAATAGAACATTAGAAAAGATCTACTGTAGTTGAGAGTGTAGTTCTGGGTGTAAGCTTTGCTCTGAATTGAAACCTACTAGGAAGTAGAGATGCACATAGATTTGAACACCAGTAAACCTTGAGGAAGCAACATCAGTTGGAAACTGAAGACAAAATTGGCAAAGAAATAGTGGTCATTCAAGTGAGCCATGTAAGACGGCCATTCAGTTGTTTTTTTTATATTGGACAATGTATATCCTTTATTGGTGTTCAAATATAATGATGCAGTAATTTATCTGGTTTTTGTGATAATCACAAAATGATCTTGTCCAATTTTGATGGCCTATGAGACTGTTTATATATAATAGGAAGTATCAGACTTAGCCTTAAGTGCTAGGCTAGCTTCTCAATGTAGAGACTTCTTTTCAGTTTCCTGGGATAGACAGATGATGATTTATGTCACAGGAATAGTGCAAACTGTCATGCTAGGCACATTTGAAACAAATAGTTGTTTAATGCATGAATGAAGTAAGCAATGGGTGGGAAAGTGGGTACAGTATTGAATTGGAGGAAATCAGACTTTTCTTTCAAGGCTCAACTCACACGATCATCTTTCTAGAAGGAATTCTTTATTGAAAGGATTCATAATCTATTTCCCCTACAATTTTATATTTATTTAAGAGCAAGAAGTTTTATAACCATCATTTAAAATGGGTTATCATTGTCTAGCCACAAGCACATATACCTTAGCTTGCATTATCTTTTATCTTGGAACAACCTCACAAGGTGGGCTTTTTTCATTGCAACCATTTGTAAGTTTGGAGGATAAAGCAAAGCAAACTGTTCAGGCTTTTATTTGGACTTAATTTTGACTCCTAGGGCTGCTTAATACAGAAGAGTAGAGCTCAATGTAGAACTTGAAGGCAAAGGAAACATGAACACTTTTGTGTATCTTCAAGGTACTAAGCACATATAAAGCCAATTTAATTCTGACATGATGGCTCTGTCTGGCAAGTCTTCATATCACCGTTTTTAGGGCTGGAAAATTGCAACTAAAATTAAATACATTCTAACGTTGTCTTATCTGGTGAGTAGTGAAGGTGGAATTAAATTAGATGAAGGGAAAGAGAAAGGAACTGGAATAAAACTGTGATTTTAAGACAGGCGAAACATTAAATATTCCTTTTATATAGTAATTTCATACATCAATTTTAGATATAGCATTTTCTTTCTGTTTAAAAATATTCTTTTAATTGAGACATAAATTTATCATTCCCCCTCCTTTGACATGCCAACTTTTTTCTTTTATTTATTTAAAAGTCTTCTTTTTAAAATTTTATATACCAAACACAGTTCCCTCTCCCTTCCCTCTTCCAGCTACCTCCCAATGCTTCCCCACCCAACCCCCATCCACCCCTCCCATGGGAGCCAACAACAAAGTCTGGAATATCAAGTTGAGGCAGGAACAAGCCCCTCCCTTCTGCATCAACTTTAAGTCAAAGTAGGATATCCTAATGGAAATATCTACAATAAATATAGAAGCAGAAATGTCCAGACAGAGGGGCCAGTTAGTACTATAAATATGGATCTTGAAATAATTCACATGGAGAAGTTACAATGTCACAGAAATGTAAAAATTATGGAGTGCTATACCCTTTACAAGTATTTTAAGGACCATAGCGCAAACACCTAAGAAACAGAGGGAGGAAAAGATCAAATTGTTAGAAACATCTGTAGTTAGCTGAGAAAGAGTGATGTATAAATTTTGGCAAAATCTCTTTTTGCTGTATATTATATGTCACATTCTGAAGCAACCTCCCACCTCTCTGCCAAGTGTCTAGGATAAGTTGACTTGTTTTGCTCAATGGGATAGTAGCAAATGTGGCAAGAGTAGAGACTTGAGTTTCTAAGTTGTTATTGCTTTCTGCTCTTAGAGTTCTACAGCTATCATACAGAAAACACAAGCCAATGTACAGGAGAGTGAAAAACTGTGAAGAGCTCCTTCTGGTCAACCTGTCCTACTAGCTTACTAAAGACCAATGAGAAGCCCATTTATGATGAGTGGAGCCCATCCTGAGCAACTCATCTGCAGTTTATGAGCTAATTAACTAGTTTTTATGAACCAAATATAATTAATACAGAAAGAAAACCACCAAAGGTAACAACAAACTCACAGAATTAGAAGAAAACCAAAGACATCTTTTTAAAAGAAAGTTAATAGAAGGAAACAAAAGGTTTTGGGTCAGTGGCTAAAGAAAGACCAAAGAAACTAGAGACAAAGAGGTAATGGCTACTGGCTGGTGACAGCATGCAATAAAGATATAGACTGATGAAGGAGCATTGCTTTTCCTTTCTGGGACTCTGTCCTGGGTGGCTTAGGCCTGTTGACTCATAGTAAAGGTATTTGTATGAAACTTAGGTCAATCCAGAGTCAGGGTAAGAGATCACAAAAGTCACAGGCTCAGTGGAGTCCAGCTGCCTCTACCTCTAAGCAGAGTCTGGACTGCCTTATATGACTGTTTGGTTAGGATTTATAGTCTGTGTCCTATCTCTAGGGTATCAGTTGGGAGCTATTTATTATTGTCTTGTAGGCTGAGTATTTGACAGTTGAGATAGAATGAGAACAGAATGAGCATCTATTTTAACCTTGATAATGTTGGCTGTCCCAAAACACTTTGAGGATGCAGCAGTGTGTTATGATTGTATAACTCCATTTTAGGGGCAATACTGTGGGAAGAGATCACTCACTACTATATCTTTAAGAGAAGCAGGACACAGATGTTTCTTTGAAAGAAGTTTGTTTGCCACTAGATGAAAGTGCTGTCAGGATTGGAGCTTGTTTGAAAATATTGAGTCAGGTTAACAACTTTAAAAATGCTCCAGTATGTAGTAATATACCTTGTCCATGCATTTGAAAAAGTTCTTTTCTGTGACATATTAGTTATCCCTATGAAATAAAAAGAATGCCTTCACTGACATTTACTCTAGGAACCTTCTATATATAAGAGCAATAGACGTACCTCTGTACTTTCTGGAAATCCCAGGAGACTGAATTTCTGGTTTCTGCTCTGGCATGCTGTCTTTGCCTCTACAGTTATGATACAGGGGATGCAGTGATGTTTCAGATAAAAACAATATGAGCGTGACTCAGTAGCTTCTATTCCTATTATACAGTGGCTGATAACAAAACAGGGCAAACTGGTTTTGAGGTTGAATCACTTGGCTCTGGGATTTGGCTTATCAGAAGACTGCCTTAGGGAAGTAATAGTTTATGAAAATGTGGGGTGAGCTTTTGGTAAAATAATAGGAAGCAAAAGATGTGCATGACAGTTAGTGGAAGCTAAAGAATCACACTAAGTGATTTTTTTTTAACCTTTGAAAGAAAATTTAGAGGCTTAAAGAAGGTCCTGATCCTTTTTAATGCCCCAAAGTCCATTTCCAAAGTTAAGTAGTACTATACTATATTCTGGTTTATCAATAACTTATTTTTTTATCTTCTAAGATAAATCTGATAAATATAAAAGCATATGTGTAACTTTTACGAAAGTTTTGAAATTATGACAGATAAACATCATTGCCAGCTTATTCAACATGCAATTTATAACTGTGGGCCCTTGAGGTTCTCCGCCCCCCAGATTCAGAACTAAACCTACTTTCCCTAGAAAATGCTGATGGCAACTCAGGTTTTGAAAGGAAATGACACGATCAATTTAAATGCCCACTGATGAAAGAAGGATAAATTTTGGTTTATTTGTTCAATGAAACATTACCCAGTGGTGAAAGCAGTGAATTGAATGGCATGCAGTAACAGGGATGAAGTTTGAAAGCATAACACTGAACTAGAGAATGTTTTAGAAGATGAGAAAGTGAATAAATGTCTTGCCACACAAGCACATGAGTGTGTTGGACAACTTGTAATTTAAGGGTGAGGAAGGCAGAGAAGGTGATCTCCAGGGTAATATGGCTAGCTCATTAATTCTGGCTGGGAGTCCCTGCATTGTGTTAGCATTGGACTCCCTATACATACTCATACATGTGCATATGCCCACACATGTGTGCCCACATACATGCAAACATACATGTACTAATATCACACACATATATGTGAGACAATTTTTCAAGAAACTATATACATATTTAAAATGAAAAGAACATATTTTAATGTCATCAAATAAGTTAGTTAATATACTGTTTAGGTGAGTGCATTTTCAAAAAATTACAAATAAAAACAAAAGAACAGTGAGCAGAAGAGTAGATTGCTGTTTGATTTATTCATTTGAGTATTGCAAATATAAAGAAATGATTAGATAATGGAGTCACATTTGTAGCTCAGTGGTAGCACACTTGTTCTGAAAGCCTGTGGTCCTGATTCAATCCATAGCACTGAAAAGGCCAATAACAACAAAACTAAAAGTAACTGAAGCATAACATCAAAGCGTGGAGAGTCTGCTGACCATAAAACTAAACACAGAGACTATAACCATACAGGCAGCACATGAAACCTTCTTCATCACAATATTGGGCTTAACAAATTATTCTTTAATGTCACATTCCTAACATGAGTAGAAAGGATATAAAACAAGACTTTGAAGTTTGTGATGTCATTACAGTTTATGATGTCATCACACTATGATTTCTGAGATTCCTTTGTTTGCATCCATTGTCAAGGGTCGTCAACCTGTAGACCAGAACTGTTCTAGGCACTGAAGTTTCAGTTACATACCTTGAGATAGTTCACAAGCCTCTAAAATTATGCATATAATTCGTGTGGTGTGTTTAGATGAGGTACTCAAGAAAACATATTTTTAAAGTACACAATCTTTTTATTTATTTATTTATGTAACCCCCTTTTCTCCCCCCTTCCCCCTCCCAATCCTTCCCTGTCTGCCTACAGCCTCCCCCTTCCCCATCCTCCCATCCCCTCCCCCAGAAGGACAAGAAGTCCCAAGGTGGATCAAAAAGTACACCATCTTGCATTGTAAAATTAGTATAGCTAAAGTTTAATGTTTATTTCCCTTGAAAAGTTGATATGCTTCATTATATCATTATAACATATATTCATTTAATCAGTATTTTATTACCTCTCATATTCTTTTGCATTGCCAAGAAGCTCAGAGTCCAATTATATGCCTACTAGTCATAACTTTATTTGACCTTAATATGGTTTATTTTTGGTCCCACCTGTTTCCTTTTAAATATATATTTAAAACTTCTCATCAATATATGCTGACGGTTTTGGGGGGGCAAGGGTCTGTATTGTAATCTACCTTAATGAATAAATAACAAATATCAGTATAAACATAATTTATATTTTATAGTAAAAACATAAACCAAAACAAATTTTATATACTAATCTATATACTAATCAAAGTATACAATTAAAAAAAGGAATTTTCAGTTTATTTGAGAGACTACTACTGAACCAATCAGGGCAGGTTGTTTGACTGAATCTCCAGCTTCTTCTCCTTATCACTTGGCTTCCCTGGATCTTGACCAGCTTGATTCTTCTTCCTCTGCTTCTTCTTTGCTCCTTTCATTCTCTTTTCAACGTACTTGGGAATACTATTGTCTGTACTTGGGAATACCATTGTCTGTACTTGGGAATACCATTGTCTGTACTTGGGAATATCATTGTCGGAGAATTCGACATAAACTTCTCTTTGTCTGTGAGTTTGTGCACATGGATAATGCGCTCCTTTTGCTTGTTGCTTGTCAACCGAGCTTGGTAGGGAAGTTTAACGTCCTTTAGGAGGGATGTTATCCCTGATGAGAGCCAGGTCCATTACAAGAGAAACACCGGCCTGAAGAAGAAGGATGCACAGGTGAGGAGAAGGGCTGGTGGAAGATGTAAGAGTAAAGAAGGGCTCTGTTTAACAACAGTGCAAGCAAATTAGAGGAAGGTAAGTTGTCGTTTAAGCTAAACAAATAAAGCTGGAGTGCATAAGGGAGTAGAGAGATTAGGAGAAGGATTGATAAGCATGTAAAAGCACAAACTGGTTTGTGGTTGACTTGCCCAGGAATCTGTGCCAAGCACAGTACTAAGTCTGACAAATGGTGGCTATTCAAGGAAGTTGTGTACAACCAGGGAGTCCCAGGATTTGGTGATGCTGTTATTTCAGTTGCATTTACCAATACCCCTGGAGCTTCTGTGTTCAATTTATGTAAGCCTATAGACCAAGGAGATGAGCAAATCTTAACTTCCACTTGGCTACTACACCTGAAGAAGTAAATATAATACTGGTTCTTGTCACTGACACAACTAAGCTCATTTCCCTTTTTATTCTGCCTTCTTTTTGCCATTCCATTGGTCTGTCAGCCTGGGTAATGGTGATCTTCCACAGAATAGAAGGAAATTCTACAGCAAGGTACAGCCCAATTTTGTAGACAGTGACAACAAGTGGCATGATGTACTTAAAGGTGCATTGACCCGTATTGTGTGTATGCTGGTTAAAGAAAGTTAATATTGGTGTAAAAATGCTTTTCTATTGTCTAATGGAAAATTGACGGCAGAGCCACACTATTAAAAACAAAGGACTTCTGTTGGGAATTAAAGTGAGTTAATAGCCTTTCTTTGGTGCCAAGGAATTTAAGGAACCAGAGAAGAAATGCACCAGTTCACTAAAATGAGCCTGATCATCTCCACCAGGGAAGACATGAAATACATGCTGTTCCATGACTGAATGCTCAAAGAAATGCTATGTAAATACTGGAAAAAACAGTATAAGTAGGATAGGAAGTTGCTTTTTGAGAAATTAAACATGGGTTGGAGATGGTCTGCACAATTCCACCATGCAACATGTCTGCACATTTTTTACTATTAAGTAGATGGATATTTATTTCTTAAATCTCTCATACCTATTTAATGGACAAAATACAAGTTTCTCCTTTCTCAAAAAACGTTTTTCGCTGGTTTGACTTGCAACCCCACAGACACTGATCTTCTTCACATACAAAGGGACAATATTTCCTAAGAGATTCTGTTGTTCAACAGTCCTGAAAAGATAAAATTCTCCCCTAAGCATCTTGCTTTCCACATTTCTAGCTGCATCATTGCACCCTAGCTGGCCACTGAACAGGCACAGTGGTTGAGTTTGGAACAGTGGGCATTATGAAAAGGATGGTTTCAAGTAGTTGCTTCTAAACCTGTATTTTGCTAGTCATTTGACACATTTTAGCAAATTTTGGTTGCCATGTTTGTGTGACACCAGAAAGCAAGGGTAGCATAAGTAAGAAATGGTTTAATTTAATACAGCAGACAGCCAATGCATTTGCTGAAGGCAGTAGGTGTGGGCAGCTTCTGCTTTGCAGACCCTAGTAACTTTCTTTAGTCTGTGGATTGAAGCCTGTGCTGAGAGAGAAAGGGCTAGTGGCTCATTACTGGTAATTTGTCCTGGAAAGAGGTTTTGTTCAGCCAAGGGAGCCAACAGATCTAATTTGCAGAAACAAAGCTTATGTTCAAACTTCCTCTAAAAATAGCAGACTGGCCTCACTCTGCAGTTTCTTTCCTATCCAAATGCTTTTCCTGGGATTGAAAAAGCAAAATTAAGTCATATGTAATAGAATTTACAGCTAATAGCAACAGAGAAAGGAATCCATAGGGAGAGAGAAAGTTGGTAGTTATGAGGACATGAACCTGGGAATTTTAAGAAACCAGGAAGGACTAAGGGAGGGGGAGAACAGTACTCGGATTTCTATTACAAAATGGCAAGTGTCCATAAGTCATGAATGTTCTCCACTATAAATAGAAACCATGGAAACCGCTGTTCACCTGCTCGCTACTTATTCACAGGTAGTTGTTACAACACAGAAACTCAGGACAGGTTAGCTCAGCCAATAATACTGAAAAAAAAATCAGTACAGTGGAGAGAGGAAAGAAAACATGTAAAGTAACTCCACTGAGGGCTGAACGTGTCAAGCATTCATTTCTGTGGAGGGGCTCATGAGTGATAATACATTCCTTATGTCTCTTCTCCTCTGTATTCAGGGGCTTTGGACATTTAGTACAAGTGTTCTAGTTATCAGGCACCAATGCTTTGCCAGTCAAATATAATAGTATATTATCCCTTGAAAAGGAATCTTCAGTTATTTGAGGGTTCTGAAAGAGTGTTGTAAGCAGCTGGGTAGGTTAAATTGGAGAAGAATAAGGTTGCTGATACCTTTAGAATGTACATGATTCTGAAGCATTCTCCGGGCTCAATTGAAGTGTGATATGTGGATATTGATTTCTTATAAAAAAATTTCTTGACTGCTCTTAAGTTCACCAGTATAATTTAAATTCTGGTGGTAAGGCCACATAGAAGCAGACAAATAAAAATCAATATTCTTACCTCTTACAACACAATTCTTGACTCAATTTCCCCTCTGGCTACTGCTTGTGAAACTGCTACCTCAAACAGCAGAACTCTTTGAAAAATTGTCTGAACAAGAAGTCCTGTTTTTTTTTTCCTTTTAGTTTTAATTTAAAAAAGAGGAGAGCTGCTGGGTGCATCTGTAGAGGTCATAGGACAACTGACAGGAGTGGCTTTTCTGTTTCTTCTGCGCGGGTTATAGGTATTGAACTCAGATTGTCAATCTTGGGTAATTGCCTTTACCCACTAAAACATCTCCATGATGCCACCTTTATTTATTTTTAATAGTGAAAATATAAAATACTTGCAAAATTATAGAAAACAGGGCCTCCAACCCATCACTTAAAAAAACACACATAGAAATCTTTTAAAATATAATTATTTGCATTGATTCTACCTTACTCCCCATGGCTTTCTCATTCTGCTTTCTTTTAAAATCCAGGACCCCAGCCCAGGGGTGGCACCACCCACAGTGGAGTGGGCCTTCCCTCATCAATCACCAATTAAGAAAATGCTATGCAGGCTTGTCCTCAGCCCAATTTTACAGAGGCATTTTCTCAAGTAAGGTTCTCTCCTTTCAGATGCCTAAAGCTTGTGTCAAGTTGACATAAAACTAGCCAGCACATTTCATACATGTCTGTTGTCTATTTTGATCTTCTCCATCTACCTCTTCCTGTCTTCTCCATATCCCTACCACATTTATGGCTTCCTTTTGATTGTTTTAAGTTTATTTATTCACTATGTATACAACATTCTGCCTCCAAGTATCCCTGCACATGAGAAGAGGGTACCAGATCTCATTATAGATGGCTATGAGCCACCATGTGGGTGCTGGGAATTGAACTGAGGACCTCTGAAAGAACAGCCAGTGCTTTTAACCTCTGAGCCATCTCTCCAGCTTCTTGATTTTTTTAAAAAAATAATCTATTCACTAGTCCAATTTGTGCTGTGCATGTATGCATGGTGTGTGGCCATCTACTGAAGCATAGCCAACCTATGGGGCCATACACCCCTAATTCCAACTGATTCTCCCTATTGTAGCAGGCATCAATGGTCATAGCTTCCTAGCTACAGGTAGGGACTCATGCCTTTTTAATCTTTCTATGCTGAAATAGCACTGGCTTGATCTTGTGTCAGTCTTGTGTGGGCAACCTCAAATTCTCTGAGATCATGAGGGCTGCCCATGTTGTGTTACTTAGTCTCACAAAAAGTCTTTTCACTCATTGAGTTTTGAGTCCAAAAGGAGAAATTTTGAGTGTCTAACAATAGTCTGTAATATTTCTAACAAGATAAAATTCTATGTTATCAATAAATAGGCATTTATATTTTACACTGGGCATTTAAAATATGTAAATGTTTAAAGAAGGATTTGATATTTTAGTGAATTCAATGCAATGTGCCTATTTCTAAAATAGGATTGAATAAGGCAAAAAGAACCCGAATACCTCCACAGTGCCACCACAAAACATTGCTTGAAAGATGTTTCTCCCTCTTCTAAGAAACTAAAGGCAGTCATGAAATAGATATGAGTTTGCTGTAATGCCACTTGACATTTTAGTTGTAATTAACAGGACCTCTGGTATTAACCAACATTAATTAGCTTTGTAAAGTGTTTAAACACAGAGTACTAACAATGCTCAGTGGATTATAAACATTCAGCATTTTACCTCATTGTTGAGGGTTTCTCTTTGAATGCTGAACTATTGGGCTTATTAAACCTATCACCCGGATGTACATGTTCTGTTATGCTCATTGGTCTGTGGTTATCATTGCTTCCTTAGAATATTCTGGCACTGGAGACAGTCTCTGTCATGTAATTTCAGTCTGCAGCATTTACAGAAAGCCCTTCTCAGGATGAAAGAATAGTTAGAGGGTGGCACTTGGGGAGAAAAAGCTGCTTTCCTGTGTTGATGTCATTTATGTTAATATTGTGTGGTTTAAAATAGGTATAACTATTGCATTTTCCTGATGTTAAAAACTAGAAGATGGCCACTACAGAGAGTTTCAGGAAATAGTGAAAAATGTGACCACTGCAGGAATTCAGAAGAGCTGAATAGCTGGTCTAACTTCCTTTAAAAAGTCATTTCATTTCTTAAAATGAATTTCACCCCCAATCTATTGCATAAGAGTTTAGAGCTAAAGTCTAAAGCTAAAGCTACGACTAGCTAAAATTTCATCCTAAAAAAATAGGCTGCATGCAATTCTAGCTGACATTAAGGTCTTTTGATGTTGTGGGTACAGGTTTCAGGACTGTAGGACCCTCCCTGGACCTCAATTATCATTGGCTTGGATGTCTTTAAGCTCACTTCTGGGAGTTCTTATCACCCAAACTGGAATGGCAGATGAAAAGAGATGAAAAGTGTATTTCTGACTATGCTTGCTCTGGTTTCTCTGGTATTTAAATTTAAAAAAATTTAAGTTTAAATTCAAGTTGTCTTCATTCAATTCTCGCCTCTGCACATGCTTTTCTGCTTCTCAGAAATGACTGAAGTGTTTTTGATTCTTTATTCTGTGTTGTCTTACAGTGACAGTTAAGGTAATTATTAAGATATCTTCAATTGTTTTGCATAAGGATACTGCACAGGCATAAGGATGTTTTCTTGATGCTGTGTGTAGGTGCCCTCTATATCAAAGTGGCTTGCACACATCATCTACAGTTTTACTCACCTTATTTTAAGCCACTTCTTTTTCTTCATCTTTAACTTTTATAATTTTCATTATAATCCTGTCAAGTGAATGTATCGTAGCTTATTGGTGCTCATTTCGACAACCAGTATTTAAGCTCTGGGACATTATTTATTATTTACAGTGTTTTGAATAGTATAACAGTAACTATCTTCCTACCTAAAGATTACCCTCATATTTTGTAGGATTTTGTTAGCATTTATTCCCAGAATCAGAATGCATAAGTCAAATGGCCAAATGGATATACAGGTAGTTTTCAGTCTCCTACTGCTTTTGCCAATTTTTTTTAAACCAGTCTAATCAAGATTTTTTTAAAAAAAATAAAAATCCTTATCACTATTTAGAATTATGATTTTTTTCTGACAGTAAGAAAACTTTTTATAATTATCAATTTGAACTTTCCCATGTGTGTTTTTGTGTGTTTATGTATATGTGTGCATGTTCATGTATGTGATGGTGTATGTGCCCATGTGTGTATTTGTGTGTGTATAGACCAGAGACAACTTTAGGCATTAGACATTGTTTTTTAGGTACTGTTCATCATGGTTTTAGGGACAGTTTCCTGTACCTTGCCAAAAGGTGAGGCTGTCTGGGCAGTAAGCTGCTCACTTCTTCCTCCTTACCTTTGGGATTACTATGTATAATGTTCTACATCAGGTCTTTTCATGTGACCACTTGGGATAGGACACACACCTTCATGCTTGCTTGGCAAGTATTTCGTTGACTTAGTCATATCTCAAGCTATGTATGTTTTTATAACTGCAATTTGTCTAATGACATTTAGACTTTGGCTATTTATAAATTGGGAATTCTCCTCTGTACAGTCTCTGCTAAGGAGAATAATAAGTACAATAGATTATGAGGTTAACTATAACAAAGTAATCTACTATCTTGTATTGGTCAGGAACATATAATCTGAGATACATTTACCTTAATTAAATTTGTAATGGCTTCATTGGAAATGGGGTCATATTCTGAAGTGGGTAGGGGGGCTAGAAGTTTGACCTATAAATTATTCAGGGAGGGGTGAACATACTTCCACTAAAAGCATTCACTGGACACTGCTCAGTGGTAGAACCCTGACCTCTTGATTTTCCTTTAAATAGGCATATGAAGTAGTTAGTGATTTCTGCCTTTACCCATGGAAGTCTCCACCACATCTAACACATCTCTTTGGTTGTATTTGAGAGTGTAGAATGCTCTGCACTCAACTCTTTAAGGCTTGATTCTAGCCCTGTAGCAATATGCTGGCTTGGACCTAAAGCAGATGTTCTGTCCAGTGTCCGTTATTTTGGGGGTACACCGAGAGCTCCTTATCATCTCTTCCTTACTTCATGTCCTTGTTTTGTGTCCTCCTTTTTCTATCTTTCTTTACTGTGAATCTTTACAGTTTTAATATTGAATATCATCATTCACTTGTTAGACTGCCCCTTTCCCTTCTTGAAAGTCATTTGTTGAATAACCATTCATCTTTTCCTCTTTAAATTTTTTTCTGATTATTCTGATAGACAGAGAAACCAATTCTCTCTGTAGAACTTGACTCTTGGAAATACAGCTTATCCATATTTCTGACATGTTATCAATAAGAACAAACCAATGGTCTGGCTATGTATTTAAATCGGTATCTATACATGTGGATTAGTTACTTTTAATGTCCCTGTAAATATCTGAGATGAAGCATGTATAGGAGGAAGGACTTTTTGTCTCACAGTTTTAGGGGATACAGTTAGCCTCAAAGGTGACTTATTATGTTGCATCTGCAGTCAGGAAACACATATCAGCCAGGAACTGGGGCTAGGCAATAATTTCTAAGATGTGCTCACAATGGCCCATTTCCTCTAGGTATGCTCAAAACCCTGAGCTTTTTGATCTACGTTGGTCCTCTGATTGGTCTTATTGTATTCTTGTCATGTGTGCAAAGTCTTGAAGACATGTAGTTTCTGAGCATTGTACATCAAGTATCCCTTTAGGATGATCTCAACACTAAATTTCCTCTGCTCAGCCTGACATTTGCCATCTCGCTGTCTTTAAACTGGGGCATCCACATTAGTATTTTGAGATTTTTGTCCTTTGACATTTTCTTGAGAGTAAATGTTTATCATTTTTCCCAAGCCTTACAAATATAAATTAGGTTTCACTTTACATTTTATCCTTGTGAATTGTGAAAACTGAATTTTGAATAAAAATGTGAACACATTTTCATGTTTTTATAAAGCCTCTGGTCACTGGATAAAATAATGGTTTTTGTTGTGACATTTTTATGCATGTGTATAACAAACTTTGATCAAATTCACCTCTTCATTTGAATTCTTTGCATACATATCACATAAATATTTTGGAATCTTGCAAAACAGTAATTTGTAATACTATAAACATTTATATATACAGTACAAATAAATTCAATTTTTTCTTTTTAGCTCTCTTAATTATACTGCATTTTTAAATAAAAAAGCAATTTGTAAATATCCATACCTTTTCTGTGGTATTGGCTCGTGATGGAGCTCAGGGCTCTGCCCATGCTAGCAAACTGCTATCATTGAGAAACATCTCAATAGCTTTCGGGTTTTAAATTTTTAAATCAATTTATTTTTATTTTTGTTTAGATTTTAAATTGCATTTATTATTTATTTATTTAATCGCTGTCTGAGTGTACACACACATGGCCATAGGAGAGGACAACCTGCAAGAGTGACTTTTTTCTTACCACCTGGGACCTGAGGTGTAAATTCAGGCTGCTGAGCTGTCTAGCTGGCCATTAATCTTCTTTTGAGATGATTACAGATTTAGCTGCATGTCATAGAAATTATCCTATTTTTGATAATGTTGAACAACTTTCAAAGTTATACTACAACCTCACAATCAGGTGAAGACACAAGCATTCCATCCACACATGGCTGCCTTCTGCTCAGATAGCAGCCCCCCATCCCATTTCTGCTTCTTACCCTACCTTGTCTGTGTTGCTTACAGTCTCCAGCCATGGTGCCAGCAAGTGCCAGTGTTTACTTATTGAACTCAATATCAAAAATATCATGTAATATATTTAGGTGTTTTTTAATCAAATGAAAGTTCCTGGATATTCCTACAGATTGCTAGATATTTGTTCCTTCCTTTCAATTGTCCCACAGTATTCCATGGCTTGAATGTACGTAGAATGAACTATCTATTGAAAAAGATCTGAGTTGTTTCAAGTCTCTGATTTTTATGAATGAAGACACTGCAAACACTTGTTTTCTACAGATTTTTGTGTGAATATAAATTTTAATTTCTCTGGGATAAATGCCCAGCTGGGTAATTGCTAGGCCATATGGTACTGCATCTTTTATTTTAATAAAAATCTGCCATACTATTATTACAAATGGCTCTGTCATTTTATTCTTACCAACAATGTCTAGATGACCCAGTTTCTTCACAGCCATACCAGCATTTAATAGTTATTTTATTTTACATTAGTCATTCTTACAATGGTATCGTATGATTTTAATTTGTTTTCCTAATGATTAATGATGTTGAACATCTTTTCATGTTTACACTGCCATATTTTAACTTCTAAGAAATATCACTGAGTGTTTTTGCCTAATCTTTTTAGGATGATTTTTTTCTACTATTATCTTTGAAATTTTTCTTATAATTCTAGATATTAATCTTCTATCAGATATTTAATGTGTAAGCATATTATCCAATTTTTATCAATCTGTACATTGTCACCTTTAACAGAAGTATTTAAACAACAGAAGTTTTTCCACTGCATTAAAGTTTAATTTCTTATATTTTCTCTCCATGATAGTTTTCTGTTAAGGTGGCAAAATCTTGAGGTGAACAACTTACAGTGAACGTGTTATTTCAGTTTATGTAGCCAGAGATAAAAGAGATGGGTGTCTTCAGCCAGAGTCTAGAGTCAATGGGTACCTGGTTCTGCTGCCTTGGCTCTGTGACACAAAATACATCATGGTATGAGTGCACAGAGAGTGAGACCTGTTCACATGGTGTCCAGGAAGTAAAGAGAGATGTACCAGGATCTCCTTCAAGAGCACACTTCCAATGACCCAGTTTTCTCCCAGGAGGCCCACCTTTTTAAAGCTTCTATCATTTCCCATAGACTGGAATCTAAATTTTACACATAAGCCTTTGGGAAATTCATCAGATTTAAATCAGGGAAATTTATTTGCCTAGTCCTTTATTTGACGATTTTCTCTTAGCTTTTAGATTTGGGCTTTTAATAAATAAATTATTTCTTCTATTTTTTATAAATAAAATAAATAGTTTTATTTCCCCTTTCTCTCTCTCTATATATATATAGGCCAGAGGTCGATGTTGGGTGCCTTCCTCAATTACGTCTTCACATTGTTGCTTGATAGGATCTCTGACTGAACCTGGAGCTCATCAAATTGGTTAGGAAAGCCAGACAATGAATGGTCTCTAGGCATCTACCTCTTTCAACTTCCCCATTGCAAGAATTACAGACATAACTTGACGTGCCTGGCTTTTTTCGTGAGTGCTGGGCATCACCCTCCTTGCTCTGTGACAAGCAATTTTCAGATTGAATCATCTTCTCAGCACACTGAATACTTGTCAATGGGAACCAATATTCTCGGTCCTAGAGTTGAAACCTGTGCCAAGGAATTAATGGAGGAGAGACTATAAAAACCATAGTCTACACAGCTGGAATCTTTTCTTTCAAAATATTTTTGATGGTCCTAGGCATTGTGAATAATGACAAAATGTCTCCTCTGTAGGCATGGTAAATAAAAAAAGGCAGGGCCAGAAAGACAGAACCACTGTTTTCTGAGCATTGTATGGTCAATTGTGGGTTACAAGAATGAAAGGCCTTCTATAGAAAAGTCAAGATAAGAGTAAGGTGCTATGTATTTCCCTATTGAGTTTGACTTTCCTCTTTGCAATAATCATGTGAGAAGTACACACTGGGACTATTGAGTGGTTGTCTCACCTGGACAAAGCTCTGCATTCAATTGGCAGCACAATTCAAAATGAAAAATTAACATAGAATTATTAGCTCTATTTTTACAGATGAAAAACCTAGGGTCAGAAGTCATATAACCTCACAAATACTCTAGCCAACAGCGAGTCAAGTCACTAAGTTTTGTTAACACATGAACAGAATGGCAGCTTATTCCTTATGTTCCATTAAAGAACTAAGTTGGTTGGGCTGACCTTCCTATCAGATAATTACAATATACAAAGATTAGTGACAGGTAAAACATTATTGAGAAATAGATTACAATAAAGAAGTATATAACCATGCACAATGAGCATTTGGTTCTTAGGACAGATCATTTAAAAGGTCAAATGTATAAGCATACATTTATAAGCTTGATTATTTCTAGAGAGAACTTTGTTATGTGGAAAGTATGATTATGGATCAGACATTAGTGTATGATGACTTCACCATGCAGCATGAGTTTTACTGAAACACTGCAGATGATTACAGAAGAGATATTCAGATAGATTTTAAAGTAAGGTTTCATTAAATTTTCTAATGGAAGTGAAAAATACATTTTTCTTTAGTTCCTGGTGTTAGTATGCACACTCCAACTTCCCAGCTGTTAGAAGCAGTTTTCACTCCAGCTCTATGGTTGAGCTACTGCCCTGACACCAGGCCTGAGCTGCAGCAGACTTCTGAGCACTGTGAAAGTTTCTGTAGCTTCCTAAAGGAAGCGGCAGCAGCAGCTGGGATGAGATCATTGACATGTTTTCAGGCCTCACTGGTTCCAATTCCTCCATTTCCTCAAGTTTAAAATTCTTAGAGTTCTTTGATTTAATGCCCTCTCCCGGAAGCCTTTTTGTTTTATTTTAAAGGTAACTATCCCAAGAGGAAGTAGATACTATCTCCAAGGAACTTGCATTTCCAATTCCAGCCCTTAATGAGAATAAGATTTTAACTCAGCAACAGACAGAACAGTTAAGGGTCTGATGGTATGTGTGGTGGTGTGGGTGAGACTGTCTTTCTGTGTGTGATGTGTGTGTATGTGGGTGTGTGTGTAGTATGTGTGAGACAGTGTTTCTCTGTATTTGATGGTGTGAGTGAGACACTGTCCTTCTGTATGTTATGGTGTGTGTGTGTGTGAACTCATTTTATAATAACTTGACATAAGCTATAGCTAGAGTTACTTGGGAAGAGAGAACCTCAATTGAGAAAAATGCTCCCATAAAATTGGCCTGTGGGGCATTTTCTTAATAGCAGGGCTGAGGAAGCCATGATAGCGAGCCAGTCAACGGCACTCCTCCACGGCTTCCGCTTCAGTTTCTGCTTCCAGGTTCCTGCCCCAAATTCCTCTGATGGACTGTGATGAGGAAATGAAAGCAAGATAAACCCTTTCTCAAGTCACTTTTGGCTACAATGTCTCTTCACAGCCATAGAAACCTTAGATAAGAGCGTATGTGTGTGCGGATGGTGTTTTTCTGGTGGTGAACGTGTATAGGTTTTCAGATGTTCATGGCTGCAGAAGGACAGCTAAAGGAAGAAGCTTCCTGTGATTAGACTCTGATTGGACATGTGTACAAACAAAGCAAGCCTTGGTTTTAAGTCTAAACTAAGAAAGCATAAGATTAATAAGAAATCTACCACAGCAGAGTATTATTGCTTTAAATTTTTTATTAGTGTAACATTGAATGTACAAAAATAATGGATTTCAATGTGATATTTTACCTATGACTGTAACATATAAAGTGCAGCATACTCTAAACATATTCTTCCATGACCCTCTGTTCATAAGAACTAAGGTCAGAAGAGAGATACTTATCATTACAGACTTTAATGCAGGCAAACCTTTATATTTTGTGTCCAGGTTATCTCACTGTCTGGATTTTAAAAAGCATAATAAATTTCAAGAGAACATGACTAAGCCTAGAGTTGGTTCAACGATGTTCTGTATTCAACTAGAGAGTAGCTGCATATAAATAAAATGACCCCTCACAAATGAGTTTTCAAAAGAAAGGTTTAAAAAGATTTACTTTTGGGACTGGGGAGCTAGCTCAGCAACTAACTCTAACAGCTCTTCCAGAGGACCTGGGTTCAATTCCCAGCATCCACAAGGCAGTTCACAACTGTTTGTAACTCCAGATCCAAGGGATCCAATACCTTCACACAGACACAAATGCAGGCAAAACACTAATGCACATATAATAAAAATAAATACATCATTTAAAAGATTTACTTTTATTTTGTGTTTGTGTGTGTGTATGTATACATGTGTACCACATGTGTTCTTGATATCCGTGAAGGCCAGATAAGGTCATCATATTTCCTGAAACTGGAGTTAAAGGCAGTTATGAGCCACTGGATGTTGGTGCTGGGAATAGAAGATAAATGTTCTTAACTCCTCCAATGCCTCCCCACCCTCCTAACTAACTTTTATAAAGCACAGTTTACTAATGACAAAAGACATAGGTCTTAGGTTGCTTTTCAATGCAGTTTTGTAAATGTACATACTGTGTAAGGACACACAGTTAACACGTAGAAGACTTCCATCTCCTCGGGATCTCCCTATGCTTCTTTATTTCTTTCTGTCCCTCTGCTCACTGCTATGACAGCATCACTGCCCATCCCTGACCTTTCATCTCCTAGCCCCATTTCTCCCTATGACCATTCTTGATTATTATCTTATTTTCCTTTATGTTTAACTTTTACTTTTTTATCTTTTTCAGTTCATTCAAAGGAATATATCTGTTTGGGTTTTTAAAAAGCAACAGAGATATTCGAATTATCACAATCATAGGCCATTTTTGCCACACAAGTTTTGCAACCTTCTTATCATTGTTTTGAAAACGTTTTACAGAAAGTAATGTGACCCTGGATATAAGCTGAATTTTGATTGGTTATATACTATGCAATGGGGACTGTAAAGAGCAGAGACCCCAAGGCAGAAAACCCTTATTCTTTCTCACCAAACTAGATC
Organism: Sigmodon hispidus; assembly: GCA_004025045.1. Classification (NCBI taxonomy): domain Eukaryota; kingdom Metazoa; phylum Chordata; class Mammalia; order Rodentia; family Cricetidae; genus Sigmodon; species Sigmodon hispidus. Next base: position 3,546 of record PVIH01009777.1, on the reverse strand, counting down.
CCTAGCACTAATGCTTTAAGCTGGAGTTGGAGACACAGTTATGCCCCTTGACATGATGCTCTACACAGGGCTGTTTTTCACAGCCTCTGCCTTTCCAGTTGCTCTGTGAGGTTTTGGTCACACCATTAACATATTGATCACACACGCCAATTATACATCCTTTCCTTGTGACACATTCCCCTGAAAGGGTATTTCTCCAATGATCTGACATCAAAATGATGAATGGCACACTTAAGTAGCTTCTTTTGCTTTTTTTTTTTTTTTTAGAGTAGCCCACAGGAATAGTTTCCCAATATTAATGTAGATGGCCAAGTGAGCACAGTTCTGCCTTTACTGTACTAACTCACAGTAAAGCTCAGTGAATATTTATATATTCTATATATGTTCTGCAGAATCCATGCGTGGTTCTCAGGGGGTTTGAAGCTGTCTCAGGGTGGTAAGGAAATAAATATGAGATGGATATGTTTACAGAAACTGGGATTGAATGGTCTGGCATCTGTGATGAAGAAGCCATGTGATTGTTATGTGTGTGCAAGTGCCCCCAAGGGAGTGTCTATGCAAGTGGATGCCACATTGTGTAGATGCCTCTAGAGACCAGTTGCAGGTGTTGGATCCCTGGAAAAGTTGAGGGCAAACCTGCCTTTCTTAGTCTCCTGTCTGTTTAACTGGGTCACACGGAATGCTTTGTGCATGTACCAACATGAGCTCTGCTTAGTATTTGCATGACAAACAATTCGGTTCCTTTTTACTCACTCTCTTTCCATAATATCTGAGATTGGGGCCCCTGCTCTGACGACCCTGTTCTTCTCCATGAGAATGAGGCCGTAGTGTAGATGATGACATTGGAAAGTCTAACACAGAACTGAAGTGGAATTCTTCTTGTGATTGCTTTTGTTACTCTGCTTGTGGGACTGGGATCACGTGACTGATGAGGGATAACTCATGACTGGCAGATCTAATGTGCTGCATTGTACTGTGTGGATACTTTGGATGCTTCTCTCTCTGTGTTCAGCTTCTGTTATCTTAAATTATTTAGTTAGCTATAGGTTTTGATTCCAAGAGTCATACCCCCCAAACAACCATTTACCCATCATTCATGTATTCATATTACAGTATTGAGAATGTATTTAATGCCTGGCATTGTCCTGGGCCTGGGGATTAGAGTGATAGTCGAAAGCCATAGCTGCTTAGAGCTTGCAAATGTAGTAGGAGAGGTAAAGACTTAATGAAACATGTCCAAACTGAAGTAAACCAAAGCCTATGAAGAGACGAGAGGACTCACGGTGCCCAGGCATATTTGATCTGGAGGGGATGGTTTTCTATACTCTGTAGCCCTGTAGTGAGTGGAAGTCAGTGGGAAGAAAGTGTTATTTAGCAATTAATTTACCTTCATTAACCTTGCAGAAATCTGTTCCCCTGGCCTGTCTGATTCCCATTTCCAAAGCTCCTGGATCTTCGGTTTCTACATGCTCACATTCCAACAGCAGATGATCTGAAGCTGTAAGACAGAGAAATCTGTTTCATGGGTTGTGAAGAACAATTGGTCAAAGCCTGCTTGCTATGTGTAGGTTTCTGTGGGCCTCAACTCTTGCCCTTCAGTCTTAGATGAAGAGGTTAGCATGGCATTTTAGTACCCATAGAAGTTGTTCTAACAATTACCAAAATTGTGGAATCAAATTTCACTTTATTGTGGTTTGCTAGTTAATAGCAGTTGAAGAGAGACACTTTCCCAGTCCTGAAATTATTCCCCTGGCCCTCCTTTCCATGAGCAAGGCTGTGCTTTTCAGAATGCAGCTCCTGTGTGGCCTGGTTTAGAATTCCTCACAGCTCCTGGGGCCTGTAGCATATCCTGAGCGCCACCTCAGACCAGCTGGCAATGTTTGCCTTGTACACACTCTTCCTGAGATGAAATTTAGAAACTGGAGTTTGAGAATTGAGACCTGGAAGAAGTTAGCCCTGACTGAGGGGCACCTGGGACTGGAGTGGGTTCCTTTTCAGAGTGCTTTTCCATGGCGCTATGAGGAATGGGGCATAGCATGTTTGTGAAGCTGCCTTTTCAATGAGTTCTATAAAAACAATCAGAAAACTAATTTCAGATTTTGGAAAAAGAACTGGCAGCGTTCGGGAGCAGGCTTTTGTGTTCTGACAAACAGCGTGTGGACACCAAAAACAGAGGGTGCACTTTCTGGCACTGGCTCTTGCTGTGGTACAGCAGGGACAAGTGAATTTGTGGACTGTTCAGTGTCTTAGGTTTTACCACCCTGTGAGCTGCATTTTCATGGGAAACAAAAGACCTTGAGTTGCTGACAGAAGTGTGATAATTGGTTGCTATTAATTAACAGTTGTTGAGTGAATATCTGACTGCACAGGACCAAATTATTTTTTAAAAAGAGAGAATGGGTAAATATGTTTTGCCCTTTAATGGATTCTGTGCCTGCCTTCTTGGATGCTTGAGAAATATACTTCAATGTATTCTCAGAGAGAAGTGCAAACAGTACATACCTGTGCATATATGCTGGGACACACACACACACACACCATACCTATGTACACACATATGCCACACATGTATAACACAAACATGTACATGCACACATATATGCATATTACACATACATTCTTATCCATACATACATACCACACATAAACATGTATACATTCACCATGCATGCACACATAAACACATACATGTACACAAATATACAACACATAAACAAACACATATATACAGACAGACACATACATACAGGCATACACATACACTCATATAAACACAAATAAGCACACTCATATACATATACCACACATACATATGCATATATATGCATGTGTACACATAAACACATATATGAGCACACATATACACAACATACATACACACATATATTTCATCCATATACACACATATACACACATATGACATACCACATACATATACACACACCACACACACATACACTCACATACCAAATTTAATTGAAATACTTTGATTTTTATGTGTTTAAGGCAGAAGTATCAAAAATTCCTACTTCAAATATTTCACTGTAATTCAATACACTTTTTATATACCCTGTGTACAGTTAGTTTTCACAAAACATTTCTCCTTTCACAATAAATTCCTCCTTTCTTTAGTTAAAGAATCATAGAGCCCAAGGAATTCCTCCGAGAATGTCAACAGCTTCTGTTGTCTTGCATTTCTATACACATCAGTGATAGACACACAAGAAATAGTGTTTATTTCTCAATTAGAAACAAATACTAATAGATGTTGGCCAAACTGTGGCAGAGGAATCTGGGTAGTGGCTTCAATCCTAGGCTCTGCATTCATTGGGGATTCTTCTGATTGTTTTCTTTTTTTTTTTTCTCTCTTCTTTATTTTGTATTTATCAAAAAAAAACACAGTAAAAAGAATTTAAAATGTGGAAGAGTTAACAATAACTATACAGAGGATAAGAATGATAGGCATGGCTTATCAAGGGAAGAAATACAAATAAGATTGCTACACCTATATTTTCTTTGTGTTCATCTTTCCCTCTGAATTTTTTT